>VZUI01006293.1:0-92092 GCA_013401135.1 Cettia cetti | reverse complement strand
CCATCCATCCATCCATCCATCCATCCATCCATCCATCCATCCATCCATCCATCCATCCATCCATCCATCCATCCATCCACCACCTCTCATGCACACTAGCTTGGCCTGAAAATGTCAGATCCAATAAAACATGGGAAACAGAACTGATAAATTGATGAGAAAAATAAAAACTGAGATGGTGAAGATTGTGAAAGGTCTAGAGTGGAAGACATATGAGGAGTGGCTGAGGTCACTTGGTTTGTTCAACCAGAAAAGGAGACAAGGGGACACCTCATGAGAGCCTACAACTGATGATAGCACCCGAGGGAATGGAAGTTGCAGAGAGGTTTAGATTGGCTGCAAAGAGAATATCAGGCTCCCCAAGGAAGCGGTCACAGCACCAGCCTGCCTGAGTTCAAGAAGCATTAGGACAATGCTCTCAGATACGTGGTGTGATTCTTGGGGCTGGCCTGTGCAGGGACAGGATTTGGATTTGATGATCCTTGAGGGTCCCTTCCAACTCAAGATATTCTATCATTTGATGATTCCATCACACCTTTTGTTCTTATCTTTACAGTAAGCAAGCAGTAATATGCTAATAATCACAAGATTATTTTGTCAGAAGCTAAATTTCTCTCCATTTCCTTCCATCAGCAAAGGAAAAGCCTGGCATCAGCAAAAAAAAAAAACAAAAAAAAAACCAACAAAAACCAAAAAACAAAAAACCAAAAAACTCATGACTTGAAAAAAAAAAAAAAAAAAAGAATATGCATGTGTTCAGCCTCCCTCCACCAAGACAACTCCTCATTCTGCTGAGTCAGGAAAGGCAAAAGCTCTGCCTTGTCACCAGCACCAGCCTCTGCATCAACTGCTGGGAGGTCAGCACAGCCCAGGCTGTTCTCCTCCCTCCTCTGTATTTCCCAAAGGAAACATTTAATGGCTGATGGAGGAAAAGCAAGCTCAAAGCAGATAAACCATTGTGATGGAGTGAGAAGTCTGTGTTTAGTTGGACCTTTTCTGCTCACAGACTTACTACACATGATCAGCCTGCTCTGCATCATGAAACTGGGTTAACTGGTGCCACAGCTAACTTGGGACAGCACAGAGCCTTGGGGGGATGAATTCAAAGGTGAAGATACAGTCTGAATCCAGGCTCAACAAAGCCTAAATGATTTGCGTGCATGTCTCTGGCAGGAAATCTGACTTGTTTTTCCTTCTGACCTGTGAAGTGCCACACACACAAGTCTGAAGGAGACTTTGCCTGAAGCAGCATCAGAGTCCATGAAATGCATTATTTTCAGAATATCACCCATTACTCAGACAACACTATTCATTAAACAGCTAAAAACATGTTCTTCACAAGATAAGACATTTTGCTTACTCTCCTGTTCATATCTTTAGCTAGACCCCCAATTCAGATGTGCATTTAAGAAGTGGAAGAGCCAGTGGATGCTCCTTAGGCAAAACCACCACATCCTGGTTTTGAAGACAGAAAGAAACCTTTTAAAAAAACCAAACCAAACAAACCCTCACAGTTGTCCCAAATGTTATCTGAAGACAAGGCCCCCAACTAAACACAACAAATACCAATAAACCATAAACAATCAACAACCAACTTCTCATCCCAGCAATGAGCTACTCAGGAAGATCCTGCCCTGTTGCACAAAAGATAAAATGCTGCACAAAATAAGATAACAGCTCCAGAGACCTTAGCTTCCTGCCCTCTCCTGCTATCAGGCTGCCACACTATTGCCTCCTTTGTTTCTCAGGAGTGTAACCTGGCTTATCTGATCCGTATCTGATGTATACAGCCAGGCCACTTTTAAATCCCGCAGTTCATCCCACACCACATCTCCAAGACCTTCCTCCCAGGCTGACAGCCCCTTCCCTAGTTTTCTTGGTTTTCATGCTTAGACCAACAGCATTGGCTTTTACAACTTTAATCACATTTTTGTTTCTTTGACCATTTCAGTAAATGCAACATGTTTATATATGTACATTTTATACATTTCTATACACACATATACTTTTTTTAAAAAATATTTTAAAAAATGTGCTTTTTAGTATTTGCAATGCTACATGTTATTCACTCTAGGGATGGGTTTTTCCTTAAGCTTTGAATACATTATAAATATTCATTCACCTCCTAGTTTTGAAGAGCACTTGTAATATTTGAAACCAAGAAGTGGAGATGGTCAAGGACAGTTATGTCAAGTGGTGACCTGCTTCCCTGATCACTAAAATCTCAAACGTCATCTCTGTGAGTTGATCTTGCAAGGGGCAGTCAATGTAATTTTAGGGAAAGTCTGTGAAAATTATTTAACGGACAAAGCTCAATGTTCTTTCAGTCAAAACTGCAACTTTGCTGAAATCATGTGCAAATATAGTACTTTAAAATATTCACTGTAATGTAACAAATTCAAGGAAAATAAAGATGGAAGAAATTAATAAAGCAAGCTTAGACTAAACATTCAGAAATTACAGCACTTTGGAAAAAGAGACTAAGATGGGTTGAAACTCCTACCTCAGAAGAAGTCTATGTTTGAAATATTAAAAATTAAGTTGCCAAACAAGCCCATAAATTTAAATCCCAAGGCAAAGCCCTGCACCCAGCCTGCTCCTCCCATACCTGTTGGGCAGTATTGTCTTCACTGGAGGCAGCAGAAACTTGATTCTCAGCTCCTGTTCCAATACTGGAAATATTTTGTCACAAGTTCTACAAAAATCTCAAAGCTTCCTGATATCTTCAAATCAGCAAAATACAGGAGAACTTAAGTTTTCACTGAAAAGGTAACAGCTTTTCTAGTGAAAACTATGAAAATATGATCTGTTACGAATTACAGAGTTTAAGAAAAAATGCACCAAGTAAGAAGTCAAATACTACAAACACCTCCAGTGTGTTTTAATGACTTATGCTTTTAAAGGTAGTATCAAAAATCATTGTGGCAGAAATTCATGAGTGTTGGGCACCAGTGACTGATCTTAGAAATGGAAATTCTGCTTTTTCACATCACTGGTGGCCATATTTGAGTGAGGCTGCAACTGGTGTAGGAGGGGTTTGTTTGAAATTGAAAAGCCTTAAGTTAGAAATATTTTTTTTAGTTTAAATTCAGTCCTCCTCAGTTACAAAGAGGGCTGGAATAAGCAAAGTATTTCAGTTACATACACATGCATTAATATGCAGGCAAGACTTATTTTCATGCTTGAAAAATATGAAGGGCAGATTCCTCCTTGAACCAGACAATCAAGGAGAATTTGTTGTTGTGTCCTGGTCACAAGAATTAACTCTTTTGTACAGGGAAGATCAGCCCCAACTCAGTTATAAGACACTCGACTGAGCTCTCAGCTGTGAACCAAAAGATAGGGAATCCAGAACAAGAAAGATGAAGAAACATGAAAAGCTGGTCTCTTATTCCACTGACTTACACAGAACTCTGGCAGCAGGAAGGTCCATAAAAAGGTGAACTTTGGGCAGAACAGAAACATATGTGAGCAACCAATCGTATTTAAATTAATTATTTAAATGTATTTAATTGTATTATTGTAAGGGAAGGGCCACTGGAGATCTCTTGTTTTACCGGGTTTACAAGAGTCTCCTTGGATGCTAGAACAGATTGTAATGGGGAGCTTACAGCCAACTGCTACAAATCACTGTCTCACTGTGGCTGAACAGCAATACATCAAGTATTTTAGGGAGTCAGAGCAAAGCAAGAGTTCTGGTCCAAAAAAGTAAAAAAACCCAAGAACTTTGAGATGTTTTGGCAATATCCATGCCCCATTGAGTACTAATGCCAAATTCCACTTGCCCTCCAGTTATAAGCCATTACTGAAACACCTCTAGTAAATACAGTTGTGGAGTTAAATAAGTTACAGTACAATGCTTCAAGGGAGTGGGAATCATGAAAAGGCAGTTCAGCTGGGGATTAATACAGCGAACAGAGGGAATTCATTTAATCTAAAACAAATTAGACTCTCATTTGATTAATTTGCTAGTGGCAAAGCAAATCTGTGGAGTAGAACTGTTTAATTTCTTGTTCTTGTTCTTAAATCTTAAATAAATTAATCATGGATCACTTATGAGTCATTCTGAGGTCAAGTAAGAAAGAGCTGGCCTGGAGCCAAAATAGATGCTAAATCTGCCCCTGAGACAATACAGAGCATAAAACCACAGGACCAGACCTGAGGAGCCTTTGGTGCAAGGTGATTTTAGGGAAGTTGTTTCCATTTTAGCCCCTTCCTTTCAGGGGTGTCATTGTTGGTGTATGGAAGGTGTTAAAGAAAGCTGCTAATGTACATGTCCTGCTGTCATCTTTCAACAGTACACCTTGCTCAGCCATTTAAACCTAATTAACTAATGAGGCAAACAAGACCTCAGAACCATTAGAGATACTGGGTCGTATGGTAGCTGCAGGCACGTGGTATCCAATAATTTAGAGAACACTTGTATGCTGCAAAAGTGGATACAAAGTCCTTGTTTAAAGACGTCATCTGAAGTCTTAAATAAAGAAAACAAACCAGTATTCTACACTGACTTTCAAAATCTGGGAAAATCTATTCCAGGAGAGAATGAGGCATCTGTGCTGAAAATTGTCTTGCCAAGTTTCAGCTCAGATTTTAGAATTTCCTTTATAACCCCCTGAAAACTCAAATTAGAGTACATTAGAACTTACCCCTAAGTACCAGGCTCAGAACTCAGACTGTAAGATTAATTTGTAGTAAAAATGACAGCCAGTGTAAGAGTTTCCTCTAAAATAAAATCTCTCTCTCAGAGGGCTTTAACAGTTAGAGCCCTGCTTTTCCTACTGACTTAATGGGAACTATAGAGCTATATCCCAATGCAACTCTGTAAAAATCATTCTAATATTATCAAGCAGCAATTTTTACTTGTACCATTTGGAAAGAAGCTGTGCCCAGTATTTGAAAATCACAATATTCCACTCTATAACCCATGAATCAGCATGGATGCAGAACTCTACTCAGAACTGTGTAACAAGTGCATCTCCTTCGTGAGAGACTGCTTGCAATGTCAAAAAGCTGCTTCTGCTTGCTCTCTCCATCTCAGCACTTTCACTGAAAGGCAAAGCTTGTCAACTTGTGAGGTTTCTGTAATATTAACAACTGTTCAGGCAGACAAGAACAGCGGCACCAATATCTTTCTCATATCACATTTCAAAAGCTTTTTGAGCTGCCACCAGATTTATATGCATTTCTGCTCACTGTTAACTGGGTCTATATTCAAACTGCTGACCTAGAGGTGAAATGGAGCCAGCAGAAGCACAGCAAGCAGATGTGGCCTTCAGATGTTGATGACTTCATCAGTCTAATTGGTTTCCACTGGTTTTCATAGCTTTTATTCTGGACAGTCTCCTGCTTGTGCTAATGGGCTGCTCATTTCTCTCTCTCTTCACAGATGCTTTATTTCACTTGTCCTCTTGTTCTGCCTTTCTCCACTACTTTTTCCTTATAGGCCCTTTTCATAGTCAAGTCTTTCCCTCTGCCTCTATTTTGATAAACCCTCCCTCACAAAGTCCTACCCCACACTGACAGCACTTCCTGATTGACAGGATCCCAAGCTGACATGTCACACTAACAGTCACTGTTGTTGTCTATGTTGTGCCCATATTATCCACCCCTTCTTTTGTCTGGCTTGTCGTGCAGCAAACTCCTTTGGACAAGGGATTACATGGATTATGCACTTGCAGAGTACCTGGTCTTTAAGGCAGCCGTGGCAATGGTTCAGTTGAGGCAGTCCTGGAATAGAGCCCACCTCCCTGCATCCCAAAGCATCCTTTGGGATGTTGTTTGAGCTTGGATTCTGGAAACAAAACTGAGGCTTTTCCTCAGCTCTGTCCAACTGAAACTGCTGATCTTGGAATTTATCTGCTTATCTTACTGATCAAAAGAAGCAATGTCCCAGATCAGAGATTCTCCCTTGGCACTATCCTATAACTTGGATGGTGTCTCCCATCACCTAACACATGCATAAAACAAACAAAACCAATAATCATGACAAATGGGTGCACTTTAGTATCTTGGTCTTCATCTATTCCCCTACTGCTGTGCCCAAAAAATGTGAGCACTTACATTAAAACACACAAAAAAAGATAGAAAATTGTGAAATTTAGAGGTATAACAACAATCACTCTAGTTTTGCTTTTTAGGCACAAGATCAAGACAGTAAATAGGGGGTTTTGAACAAAACCTGTTAGCCCATAAGTGCCACAGAGCATCATTACTGTACCGGGGTCAGGAGCAGCTGCATGGTGTGGAGGATCAACCTTAGAAGTTAAAAGTTTAAATCATATCGTGTTTCAGAATAATGATTTAAGAGCAAACAGATATGTTCTCATTAGTGCACTGAAAAATTGTGCCTCCCTGTCTGTATGTCAGGGGAGGCAATTAAGAGCAGTATTAAAATGGCATACACTTTCCTAACAACACATGTCTCTATTACCTCCCATAACTCATTCACTTTGTTCCCCAGTGATGTCTCAGTCTGCACCTCAAATTTATGCACCAAAAGGGATTGCAGTTTTAGGTGGAAGTGGTCAAACTCCAAAGACAATTCATCTTAGATTGCTCCCTCACTCACACAGACCACACTCACATTATGAAGAGGATCAGGTTCACTTTTCATGCCTTGTAAAAAGCGTCTTTATTTTGCTTTCCAAGGGGGAGGGCTGGAAGGAGAGATTCTCTGTTCTGACATACAGAACTTCAGGATAAGGAAGGTTTTCTAAAGCTGAAGATAACTGGGTATGCATCCTTAGCAGTACTGGGCTGCTTTCATGCTTGACATTTCTCTTAGCTCTCTTTATTTTACTCTGTTTTATCTTTGCAAGGCCTGATCAGCTCTATCTCTCTGAAAGATTACCTTTCCCTCCTTATCCTAGCAGGCAGAAGTGCCTGAACCTCTGGCTGGGCAGAGCAGTCTTTCAGTGTGGATCTAAGTAAACTGTTTAGTGGTTGTGACAAAAAAGGGACTCTGTTCAGCCTTCAGCTGTAGCAAAATCAGTCTAAAATTAATCTACGCTATCCAAAGTAGGAGAAGAAGGAGTCACAGGAGATTTGAAACAACTCCCCTCTTCATAGGGATAGGTTTGTCTGTGCTATTTCTAGTCTTATCTGGCTGGGAAAAGTAGAATTGAATCAATAATGAACAATTACAAGTTCTGAAAATGCTCCTGTCATAAATAGCTTATATGCTAATTCTGCTCAATATCCTTTGCAGCTGTGTAGTAATATTTCTATCTGTGCAGTAACAGATTTCTCTTATAATTTCATAGCTCTGTTTTCCTCGATGTAGTTAATAAGAACATGCTTTGACACACACTTGCATCTTTCTCATCCATATGTTTAAAATCCTCTGTGCTACCAATCAATTCAGGACACACACCAACTGTATAGTGGCATTGCTCAGGATTTGTTCTGTGTTTTATCACGCATTTATTATAACTGCTTGTGCCTTTGAACTTCTGCTGTAGGGTCCTGTGACATGTCCAACACACACCACTCAGACCTCCTGCATATGTTTCATGTTTATGTCACTATATTCATATAACCTCTTTTATAAATGGACTAAGGAAAGGTTACTGGATCAGTCCACTTCTAATCCTTGGTTTTCAGATGCTTTCTGGCCTCTGCAAAGTGCTCTGAACTGAATTTTTTTTAAATTCTTGGTTTGAAGTTTCTATCCAGGAAAGACCTATTTGCAGATGACTGTTCATTTGATTTTGTGCATGCAAAGGACAGAGAGAGAGAGAGAAAGAGAGAGACTTTTCCGCAGTGTTACAAAATCGTAACTTTTATTTCTTTATTCTTTAAAATTAGCAGTGGCATCAAAACAGAGAGGAAGGCAAAACCTGTCAAGAAGGTAAACATCATAAAATAGATTATTTAAGACTTTGCAAGGTAGTCAAGAAAGAACAACTGAACTTGCATGCACAGTCAGCTTTTGCTATTGTAGGCGTTATTTGCAAATTACATCCAGGCTTTAAGTCCCACAGAAGGGACAATTTTAGCAATACAGGCTGATATGTTAATTAATAGTCTGATAAAGTGTTCACTGTGTAAGGCCAGCTTGGGGTAAACTGAAGTGGCACATTCTGTGAGAGCTCGGTGTACTCTTCTCTCCTGCGAACCGTGCATGGAGCGCACTGAGCCGCCGCTGAGGTGAGGGGCTTGAGGCTAAGAAAGGCAGGGGTTCAGGCCAGGCTGCTCCCAGGCACTGCAGGCTTCACTGCTCCAGTGAAACACAACCAAGGACACACCTGTTTCTGCCCCCTGCATCTTTTTGTATCAAAGAGAGGAATGGCACAAGACAGAATATTTGGTCGCGTTCCAGCTCTCAAGCACAGGATCCCAGATGATTTATCCTCCAGCACACTGCTATACAAATGGCACATAGCAAGGTGCTTGTGATGGCAGAGAGGGAGGAGGAGAAGGAGGTGGCAGTGGAAGAGGAATGAAAAGAAGCAGCTAAGCTACTTTGAGCATCAGTAATCAAGAGCCTCTCTGTCATCCTGGAGCAACAGCCCCAAAATTACCACCTTGACTTTGTCATTGCCTGATTTTGGGCATTAGTATTAAGTGATTATTCAAACAGTATCCATATTTCAGAGGAAAACACTTAACACCACCACTGCTATGACAGTAGTGGTTACAGATAGAGTTTAAAGTAGTAATTACAAAATATATTGCAGCTATATGGGAAGAAACTCTAGGTTTTAATGATGCTTGTCTCTGTCTTAAATTAGGGCCAATGTTTTCGAACATGTGGTGATGTTTGACTATGAGGAAGCTGTTTTCGTTTGTTTCCCAGGCAACGAGTGCTCCTTCATAACCCAATAAATAACTATAACTTAGAAGTATCATTTGATAAAGATAAATCTAACCCTAAAGCAGTCAGATCCCTATATAAATGACATGAATTATAACTAAAAAAATAGTACAAAGTTTGTGAGCTCAGTGTTATTTGCTGGAAATAAAACTGCCAGCACATTGAACATAAACTTCAATTTGTTTTACTGATTTAAAACATAACACATTACAAATAGCAGAAATGGGAAATATAATTTATTCCTTACAGATATTTAGTGATGTAATTATTTAGATATTCCTCCATTCTCTAGAGAGGGTAGATACAGAGACAGCTGCAATCAACAGATCTTTTTGTTTTTATAGAGAAAAAATGTGTAACTATACCAGGTTCTACAGTTCTTCAATTATCATTACCATCAAGCTTAAAGAGAAAATATGAAAAGCCAAGTCCATACCCAGAAAAGGAAATCACTGAGTCAAAATTTGGTTTGACTCTCTGACTTCTCTAACACTGGCAAAAGCACTTGATGTGGATTTGTTTGATGCTTTTATTTTGCTATTAGTACAGTTATTCCAGTATTCTTCTTTGCATGTTTTATTGCTGATTTCTGTAACTCTCTGGGGGAAAGAAATAAGATAGCTGTGATCACTCTTAGGGAAGCCAAATGGTAAGGACTAGCACTTCCTCTTGATGGAGTGTGGGGCACCAGCGAGTGCTCCCTGGAGCAGGAATTACATCTTCCCTTTGAATGCCACTGCTCTGCTTTGCAAAGAGCAGTGGAAGCAGAAAGGAAGGAGACACGAGTTGCATTATATGCTATTCCCATCCTTGGTCCTTTGCATCCCACCTCTCCATAAAACCCCAAAGAATGGCATATAAGGCTTCCAGTGGTAACAGGCACAGGTTTATTCTACCTACAACCAGATCCCCGTTGTTTTTGTTTGCTCCTGCCCTCACATTTATGCTGATAATGACAAGCTGACGACAAAAATTTTGGCATGAGCAGCCTATAAATAAAGAACATTGTAAACACATAATTTTTAATATGTTGCATGGCCCTGGAGAGACACCATGCCACAGTGCCAGAAGTAACTTAAATAGGTGTGTGTGTGTGTGGGCTTTCAAAATAAATGCCCCCCAAAAGTTTTTCTTTCCTTCAGGCAGCTACTCTGGCAAGTGAATAAATAATCACATCATTTGGTGTCCTAGACTCTGGAAACTCAGTGTAACTGTCATGATGTTTACTGGCCTCCTGGCATCTGGAATAAAACTCTGCAGTCCAAGAACAGGCACAGTGGTGCCCAGAAGCAATTTTCATATATGTATGTCTTTTCCTTAAACTTATTTCTGCCTCTGAATAAAAACTGGATTCAGCGCTCACAAAGTCCCAACTAACTCCTCAACTCTCCATAATGTCCTTTGATGTTTTCATTGTAAGTATTCCCCAGTGTGTAAAGCCTCTGCCTTTTGCTGTAAGGCTATCAATTTTCATAAACAGAAGGCTTTTTTGCACCCCCCCATACATCTTTACTAGGTTACAGAGTAGCAATATGGCAATCTGCTTCTTTATTTCATTTTAAAGCTTGTGATACCTCTCAGTCACAGCTAAGTAGTGTCAAATGTTTCACCCCTTTAAAACAAAAAGAGAAGGGAGGAAAAGAGAGAAAAGGGAAAAGAAACAAAGTTTCAGTTTGAACAGATGCAAAGCAAAGACCAAAAATTTTCCAGTCGGTGGATGTAGAGGAGAAATACGCCAAATACATTTCACAAGCCAGTTAAGCTTCTCCTGGCACCTAATCACTGCCAGATGTTTAGAAACAACACCAAGAACATCGCAAAACCTGGCAAAAAAATAAACAAATCAACCAGGGAGAAACACAAGTCTTCTTCTCGGGGCACCGGCGAGGTGGAAGATAAAAGCTGCGTGCCGAGAGAAACCGTGCTGGGGGGAGAGCACACATGCCGGGACACCCTCACACACTCAGGCAGGGACAGCCCGCTCCCGGACCGGGGCTGTCCGGCACACGCCGAGCCGCGGCGGCGGCGCAGACCCGCACCCCGGGGTGGCGGTGAGACCCCCGCTCTGCTCTCCCGGCACCGGCTGCCCTGCCCCGCCCGCAGCGGCGTGCCCTGCCCTGCCCTGCCCTGCCCTGCCCTGCCCTGCCCTGCCCTGCCCTGCCCTGCCCTGCCCGCTACCTGCCCGCACGGTGTCCTGCCAGCGCCCTGCTGGCTGCGGCTCATCCCGCGGGCACCCTCCCCGAGACCCGCAATGTCCCTTGCTGAAGTGCCCACATCCCCGCCGCCCGCGCCGTGCCCGCTCGGTGTTCCCGCACGCTGCCGATCCCGCCCCGCCCGCGGTGCCCGGCGCACGTGTGCGGGCGGCGGAGCGGGCTCCGCTCCCGTCCCTACCTTTCATCTTGGCGCCGGGGCGGGTCACATAGGACGGACGGGGCGCGGCGGGGCTGCCGCCCGCGCGGTGCTACAGGACGGCGGCACCGGCCCCGCTCCCGCGGCCGCCCCGGCGCGGGGATTCGGGCGGACCTGCGGGAGCGGCGCTTTGTGCCGCCGCCCATTGTGTCGGTGATGAGTCACGCAGCAGACGGGGGTTGCGGTGATGAGGGGCCGCGCAGGGCCGGGAGGATTCCCGAGGCCGGAGCACAGCCCAGGATTTGGAGAAGGCAGGGACCGCCCGGTCAGCGCTCCCCGCCGGGTGGTTGACACCTCCGGTGCTGCTTCCCAGCCCGTGGCAGTCCCCTTGCCACCGCTAGCCCTGTGCTGGTACTGGCTCCGGGCTTATAGGTGGCGGCTGTGCTCAGGGTGCAGCAGTAAAGCGCCCGGGGCTCGACCTCTGCAGTCTCTTGGGTTCGTCTCCTGCTGCTGGGAGATAACTTCCACTGCCATCCCGCTGCCCCGCGCTGTGGGAGCATCTCGTGAGTGGATGCAATAAGCGATGCTTTAGGTTACAGAGGAGCAGGAGGAACCTGGCTTGTTGTGCTGCACAACTTCTGAGGCAGGAACTACTACTGAGCAGGGTATGTAGGCAGGGTAACACAGCAAAGGAAAGATATCATGCAGGTTTCTCAGCTCCAGGAGCAGCTCACAGGGATGTGGTGTTACACAAAGCCTGCTGCCACAAGCAGCCCTGGGCTCTGGGTGCTGCTGAGGGCCACAGTCACTGTGTCTACTGCACAGGCACCTCTGGGCCGGGCTGGTTGCAGGACCAGCAGCGTCAATGCAAACGTGGCCACTTTAGGGAAGTCTGAACACCAGGAAGACTGTGGTGGGAGGGAGGAGCCCTGCAGTGACCTTTGGGTGGCAGGAAGATGTCAGGGGAGAACACAAGCAGAGGAACAGCTGGGAAAGACTGCGGAGTAATGAGTAAGAAGAGTAAGACTGGGTTGGCATCCTTGTCTTGCCTTCTTCCTCTCCTCACCCTTGAGATCTTGTGTTCTGAAAAGTGTTATGGTCTGTGTTATACCCCCAGTTACACTGTGGAACTCCAAGGGCCCAGTATGGCCTGAAAAATCAATCAAGTTTGGGAGCAGCATTAAAAATATATGCTGAACTCATCTAAGGGCTGCTGGGTCTGCAGCTGACAGCAGTGCCTGCTGCTGCTGTAACACTTCTGCTGTAAACATGTGCCTCCCAGGCATGAAAACCCTGGTTTACGTGGGCACTGACCCACAGCCTGGGATCCTTTCACTGTCTCTTATGTGCAAGCTCCAGAGACATTTGACTTGAATTAGAGGGTGCTGATTTTTTTGAATTTAGGTTAATCCAAGAATGTTTCATGATCTAAGAAAAACAAATGTCTTTATAATTGTAAGTAACTGATACTTGTTTTCTTAGGGTTTTTCCCATAGATACTCATCTGTGACTGTCCAGCTTGTGTTTGCTGCTCTCTCGATGCTGCACAGTTAATTCACACCATTTCTTTCCTGAGTGGTGACAGTGCAGGCAGTGACCCCGCAGCAAGCACAGTTCCGGGCTTTTCCATCTCACCTACCTGCCACTTGGGCATGCTTAATTGCCTGGAGTGATGACGGTGTGTGGTGGCCAGATAGGTTTCCTTTGGCTGTGGTGCCACCTTCCTTTTGCCAGTGGGTGAGGAAGAGAACCTGCTCAGACCCGGCATCCGTGGTTGGGCAGTGGCGCAGTGTGGTGCTCGGCGTGGCCTCTCACTGGTGTCTTTCAGCAGATCTCAGTGTTGTGTTGGGATGCCTCTCCAGGAAGCTTGTGGGGCTTTTTGGCTGCCGCTGGCTTCTGTCTCACCAGGTCCTGAGCATCTCTAGGGGTGTGTGGCCTCAGCCTTGGCAAGCAGCACACCCACCTGGGTTTCTTTCAGGGGTGATTAAAGCACCTCCCAACACACAGTGTGAGTTTATCTATTTCCAGAGGCTTCCAGGTACAGGAGAGCTGCACTGCAGTTCTGAGGACAACAGTGCCATAATGACATGCTTATTCTGACAATTAGACTTCTGACTTCAGGAAGAGCTTGCTCTGTGACACAGCAATGTCTGAATTTTGGGGGTGACAAGGATAATTGTCATGAGATTGCAGGGATAACTGGCTTGGTGCAGCCAGTTCAGGTGATGATGGTGACTCCCTGTTCTTATGGGCAGATAGCCTTGATACTTCTCTTTTTCAAGTATGGAGATAGGGTTCTAAAGGATAATCTGCACATTTCCATTCATTTCCTTGAGAAGAAAGCTGGCTAGAGTGAGAAGCCTGTAGAAACAACCCCCACGCAGCCCTGGGATGAAGGTGCAGCAGTGAGCCCTTGTTCTCATCACAGGATCGAGGAATGTTACCTGGAGCAAACATGCTTACCTAACAGGCTGGCTGTTATCTGCCAGATCCAGTTTTGCCATGACTCACTGAACTCATTTCACCTGTCTATGCTCCCTTGCTGGCTGTGTAACACACGAGCAGTGTGTGTGCTGGCTGTATAACACATGACTCAAAGCAGCCTGCAGAGAGCATTTGCCAGCAGTGGATGAAGTGGGGTCTTAAGAATTTCTTCTGAAGGTACATCTATGGGCTTTTTGGTCTGTTTTAAGGATACATAGTCTGTTTATAATACTGTGTATTAAGTCAGTGCATGTTTACTGTTCTTTTCCGACCTGTACATTTAAGGCACGTCATGGTTCACTGTGTTGCTGCAGTATGTGCCTCTGTCCCTGGGCCAGAAGTAGGGACACTGGTGTCCTCATGTGCTTAGGAGCAGGTGGGTTGGGTCTTGCCTATCAGTAGTGCCACTTACTGCTCTGAACTGTGACACAGAAGCTGTTCAGCTGACAGAAATAGATGCTTTTTATCAGAGTGCATTACTTTGTCTCCCTGTCTCTTAAAAACTGGTGGAAAAGCACAGGCCCGTCTTGTGTAGGACAGCTCACCTGCTTGGTGAGATTCCTTGGGTGGTGGAGCAGAGTCAGCATGTGCTGTTGGTGCCCACTTGGCCTGTCAGAGCCAGTGCTTTCCTGCACCTCATCCCAGATTCCACAGAAAGGCACAACAGGAATTGTGCGTCCCTCCAGCCCACCAAGCTGGGGTGCTGCAGCCGTGACAGTGGCACACTCAGCATCCTGGCAACCTGGGGGTTCTGTAGAGAGGAGGCTCTCCATGATGGTTTTATTTTTTTAGCAGTCTTGATCTGTTTTCTTTTCCTTTGTAGTGCTACTAAATCCTCACCCTTTATTTCTTTCTTCTGTCTACAAAGAGTTGGTTGTAACTAAAATGCAGCTAAAATTACTCTGGAGCTTATTCGGGGTTTCATTTAAGCACTGGAATAGCTTATTAAAGCATAATGTAAATGATCTGTAAAGACTGGAGGAGCTGTTTTAGAAATGTCTGCCAGATATTTATTTAGTTATTGTTGATTCTTCTTTGGGGCTTGGGAGATGAACTGCTTGAAGATTTCTTGAGGGTCTTTCCCTGCTGTGTTCCACAAGCTGCAATGGTTTTGTTGAAAATCAATGCTTTCTTGTAAGCCATGTGTCTCCATAAAGTACTAATAAAGTGTGTGCTCCCTAGATTTTATCAGGCAAGAGGATCACTTTGTCATTTCTCTTAATTGATTTCAGGTTTGGATACCAAGGTCGCAGGTTTCACTAATGGTCTGTACTGGTTGGTGCTAAGGAGGAATAGTTCACATGAAGGCTGATTTTCCTTTGCCTTTAGAGATATGACATAAAGGTGTCATCATCCTCTAGCTGAGAAAGTGGAGATCTGAGTGTTGTAGTTGTTAGTAGTGAATGGTGACCCAGTCTGCAGATAAGGTGTGAGCATGTGACAGCAGTGGCAGTGTAGCAAGATGGCTCAGCAGGGAGAGTGCCAGGTAGGGGTAGGGGGTCCCTGAACCCTACGACTGACCCCAGGGAGACTGGCTTAGCTCTTGCTCCTCTAGAGTGCATTGTGAACTTCTGCGTTCTAACTGTGAGGCATTTCAGGTTCTTCTGTGAACAGTGTGCTCCTAAAATACCGTTTAGTTGTTCTTTGAGGTGCTAGCAAGGCCCAGTGTGTGTGAGGAGAGGAGATGGGACCGTTCGGTATCAGGCTGCAGACTGAACACAGCACTGAGAGCAGCGGCAAGTGTCACCGAGTGGCCGAGTGGCAGTGTCACCGAGTGGCAGTGTCACCGAGTGGCCGTGTGGCAGTGTCACCGAGTGGCCGAGTGGCAGTGTCACCGAGTGGCAGTGTCACCGAGTGGCCGTGTGGCAGTGTCACCGTGTGGCAGTGTCACCGAGTGGCCGTGTGGCAGTGTCACCGAGTGCCTGGCAGCCAGCTCTGTGCTGAGGGACGGCCAGGAGCCCCAAGGGCTTTGGGAAGCAGTGCTGTGTCTTGGGTCAGCCGTGTTACTGGTGAAGAAACACTGGTGCCAAGGGCTGGACACCAAACTGTGAACTTTTAGCTATGATGGAAGAGAAATGTGGGGCTTTTGCTTGTCAACCAAAATTCAGAAGGAGTCAGAAAAGGGTCCTGGTTTCAGAGGGCTCTCAGTCCTGCAAGCTTGTTCCTGGGCCTGGAAGTGCTTGTGGCTGTGTGCTGCAGCCTCTGGTATCAGCAGCATTTGCTGTGACTCAGAGCTTGCTTGGCTGATGCTGAGCTTTGCTGGGCTCCTGTTCTGCTGACTGTTCTTATCTCCCCCTTTCTGGTTCTCCCCTGCAGAGCCAGGGAAGCCAGGGACCTGCAGAAGCAGAAACCAACCTCCAGGCCCTTCCCCTTGGCATGACTGTCCCCCTCCTTGTTAGTAGTAAATACTTGGAGACACTAATGTACCCAGCACTTTTCCCGGTAAAAGCCTGGAGTGACTCCTGCGGGTGACACTGCTGCAATTCCACTGTTAGTGACACCCAGGGCACTCCTCTCCAGGGATGTAGCAGTTCAAGGTGTGCAGGATTAGCTCCCAGAAGCATTGAATGATTCAGAAAATGACACCACAGAACTGCCTCGCTGTTCCTGGAGTTAGAGATGTTCTTCATTGAGCACACAGAGGTAGGATGCTTGGCTATGCAAAGGCACACGCCCTTGATAAACTGTTGGTTCTGATAGTGTCCCTAGTGACAAGCAGGAGCATTCAAAGGGCACTGCCATCCCTTGAGGCCCGCTCCCCCAGCAGTTCCGGGAGGCTGGGGCCGTGCCCTGGCTGCTGTGGCCCACGCTGCGCTGCTGGCCCGAGGGCACGTGCGGCTCTGCCCGCTGCTCCCTGGCTGGCGCTGGCAGCAGGGCCTGTGACAGATGGGTGGCATTTCCAGGGCAGCAAAAGGGACGAGATATATTTAAACGCAGCAGATTATTAGGTAACAAAGTGCCTGGTACTGTGTACTCCTGGACCATTGAGGCCCTAAAATAGCACCACGCCACCAGTCAGGGGTGCTGACCCTGTTTCTGTGTCCTCCCAGGACAGGATTTGCTGTTCTGTCCCATGGCTGCCGGTGTTGCTGTCACTGCCTGGGTGGCGTGGCCAGGGACCTGAGGTGCCTGCTCTTGCCATGTGAACCTGCTGGCAAACAGAGTGGTTTGGGCAGGGTGGGATTCCAGGACCACTCATGCTTGGGCTGTGGTTCAGACTCCCTGGGGCTTCTCAGGTTTGTTCTGTCCTCAGTCCATTTGATAAGAATGTGAAGAATGAATAGAAATTGCACATAATTTTGAGATGCATCTTTGGAGTCAGCTATCCTCTTGCCCAAGGGGTTGCCCTGAGCCTTGGCTGCTTTCTGTGTATGGGCTTGCAGGAGTTCCTGTGCTGAGTGTGCCACAAGGGAAGGAATGAGCCTTGCATGTGTCTGGCATGTGTCTGAGCACACAGCACGCTGATCACTATTCTTGAGCTGTGACCAAATGTGGGTGAGCTCCCTTTGTATGGGAAAACTTAGAGTTTGGAGGGACTTTCTTCAAAGGATGTGTTTGGTTTGTGTGCAGGGTGTGAGTGCAAAGTGAGCAGGAGACAGATCTTCACCACCCAGTGGAAGGGTTTGTGTCCAAAGAGGTGGCTCAGGGCTTTTGCTGGGGTTGGGAGCATGGGTCCTTTCTGCCTGTGTTTAAGTCAGACCCAAGAGGACAGTTCCTCTTCAATGTTAGATTTTGACTAAAAAAAAATTCCTTGAAGTAAATTCTTTAGCTCAAGGGAGCAACTCCAAAAGCCTTGCTGGCAGGTTGTCAGCAGCCCGAGGGCTGCACCTGCTTCCAGAGACATTTACATGAATATTTCTGATCAGTAATGCCTGCTTTAACCTTGCTTCCCTGTTGTCTCCCGTCCCCAGTGAGTGTTCCTGACTCTAGGAGTTCCGCTGGGGCTCCTGCTCCCGCACGACCGCACTGCTGGCAGTGCGTGTCTCGGCTGTCCTGGCTGGATGCCCTGCTCTGCTGTGGCAGTGGCACCTCGGGCAGCCCGGGCAGGCCCTGCTGTCCTCACCAGACCCCAGCGCTGCCGGGGCTTCCCGTTAATGAGGCCTTTGCTGCCGCCTCCTCTCAGTCTCAGTGCAGCCTGAAGCCTGGGTGAGGCTGTGTGCCTTGGGTCTGGTGTGTGCCTGCGAAGGTGGTGCCGCTGAGCCTCCGGCCGCTCTCTCTGTCCCTGTGCGGTGCCCGGACGTGCTCAGGGAACACCGTGAGTCAGCAGGTCCTCGCCGTCGGGTTTCCTCCTGCACCCTGTGCCAGGGCCATTGCATTGGCTCTGGCTGCCAACCAGCAGCAAAGTGGAGCAAAAGATCTGCAGACAAAGGGCTTTTCTTTACTTGTTATTAGTGTTGTTCAACTGAACGACTCCGAAATTGTCAGTAGCTAAGATTTGTGTTTGCTTCAGGGGATTCCTGCTGGGTTTTTTGCCACCTTGTGCTTCTTTGCTTCTTTCTTTAAGGAACTGTTGATAATACCCTGAAATATTTTGAGAAAATACTGAGAAATGCAGCTTTAAGGCTCAGTTGCTGCTTAAGCAACATCCCTCCTGTTTTGGAATCAGTCAGGTCTTTTGCTCACTCACCTCTTACTTGTGCTGCAGAAGTTGAATGAAAACTTTGGATTTGAGCCCTGGGAAGAGTGCTGTATGGATGTGAAATCCTTCCTGATGACAGAATTTCATGTGGTGCTTTTGTGAGTGCTGCAGGGTCAGAGACTGGGGCTGCAGCCCCAGTGCTAGAGCTCGATCCAGAGGCTGATTTCTCCATGTGTGGGTTCAGGGCAGTGTTTACCTTGGCAGCTGGCTGCTTGACCTGGCTCCTGCACTCCTGAGGGAGGTTGGGGTGTGTTTGGGCTGTTGCTGCAGCTGAACTTCAGGAAATTGTGTCAGCTGAATCTGGGTCGGTGTTGCTGTGCGGTCACACGTACCAAAGGGCATTCAGAATTGGGAGTTAAGAGTTTTGTTCCCTTTGTTGCTCTCTGTAGTTTTTGCACTACAGCCCTCAAAATCAAAGGATGGGTTAGAAGTGTCCCAGTAGTGGCAGGGCCCCTTGGGGGTGCAAGGGCTGGGCAGCTTTGTGCCTGGTGGGGCCCTTTTCCCCTTGTTCCACCTGTTATATTCAGTACAGAGTCTCTTGAAGATCACTGGGGTGGTTGAACATAAACCTGGTAGTTCCAGGTGACAATATACATGCTCTTCTCTCCAATTTCCTAAATATACATTCTGACTTCAGTGTTTCAGTCAAGCCCAAGCTTCTCCTGGGAGAGGCTCTGTTGGGATGTTTCTTAGAGCTTCCTCTGAATTACCCGATATTGGTGATTATATAAGACAGAACACCCAACCGTCTATGTCCTCCCCCTAATCCCTCCATAGATAAAATAAGGTTTTATTTTCCAAATATTTATATATTACTGTGAAGAGGTTGCTGCACCGCTTTTTGTTGCAGCTTCTCAGAGGTTGTTAGGAGCGGGAACCGCCGAGCCTCACGGATGGTGGGTTTGGAGATATTTGATTAAGGCTGCGCAACGTCTAGATGCCAGGGCCACTGGCGCCACAGGACTTGTATAAATAAATTCTGTTTGTGCCATGTTCACTCAATTAAAGCCAGAGCCCTGGATTGCATTTGATGAGGTTTATTTTGCTAGACCGGCCACACAGATTTCATTTACTTTGTCGAGTGTTCTAAAAACGTATAGGAACGTACACACATCAAAGCCAAGTTTAAGAGCTTGATTAAAATCCACAGCAGTGAAGAGGTGCCCTGATGTGTTTGTATCAGTGCAGTGTCCATTGAGCTGGTATTTACTCGGGACTGTACAAAAACCAGGGATCCTGCCCTGTGCTGGTTGTAGGCTGTGCCCAGGGAAGATCAGGGTAGCGCCGTTGCTCACTCTGGGTGTTTCTCTTTCAGAGGAGAATGAGAAGCATGAGAAGCTCTGCCTGGAGAGGGAGCAGGAGCAGAAGAAGGCGGGCAAGGCCAGCGTGCCACGGGCCAACAGCACCATTTCCCCAGAGGAGCCCCGGAGCGAACTGCTGGTGCCCATCTCCCCGCCGGGCCCGGTGCCCCTGCCGCCCCCGCCCCTGGCAGCTCCCATTTCAGTCATTCCCATCCCTGTTGTCACCAGTTCCCCCCAGCAAGCGGCCCAGACCGCCCTGTCGCCGCCGCTCGTGCAACGCCACCAGCCCCTCGTAAGCACTCCCAGCGTCCCCAAGGAAGCGCCGTCGGTGGCGCCGGTGATCCAGCGGCCGCCGGGCCCGCACCTGCCGGATGGGAAAGCCGCCACGCCGCCGTCGGGCAGCCCCAAGCAGCTGCAGCACTACGCGGCGCCCGTGCTGGCCATCTCCCAGCACCATGTGGTCCCGCAGCCCATCCAGCCCCTGCAGCACCCGGCCGCGCCCGCGCCGCTCGGTGCGCTGAAGCTGGCGCCGGCTGACGACATGAAACCCATCGAGCTGAAGAAGAGAATTGGAGGGTGAGTGCACTGCCTGCCTGTGGGTGTGTGTCCGGGAGGGACCAAGCAAAGCTGCATCTCTCTGGAGCGGCTCCTGCTTGTGCGGTGTTGTCAGATCAGAAATGCCAAGACCTGTGGATGTTTAATGTCTTTCAATTGCTGAGAGCAGGGTTTTTTACCTTGAGGGGTTTTTATTTTCCGCCCTCGCTCCACACTGTAAGATTCTGTATAAGGATTTTTTTTTCCAGGCCAGAATTGTGTTAGGAAGCAAGTCCCAGCCCTGCCTGTCTGATCTCAAGTGGTATCTCGCGTTATGTTTGGCAAAAGATCTCTGCTTGTACTGGTCAGGGAAGTCAGAGCGCACTGCTGCTTGTGGGAGTTTCTTGAAGACTGGAATGGGATCTTGGAGATGTTATTCTGAGGACAGAGATTACCTTAGTTGCTGTTTCAGTTTCTCAGTGCTGTAAGTGCTAAGGGCCTCCTTGCTCAGAATCTTGCAGCTGGAAGGGACTGAAGGCTATTTAGTCTGCTCTCACCCTCTGACAGGACTTGTGGCTCTGATGTTCCTCCAGGTTAGTGTTTGTCTGGCTTGTTCTTAAGGACTTTGGCTGCTGGAGACCCTGCCTTCTCTGTAGGTGGTAGTTTCCAGGCCACAGTATCCCAATAGGGAGTCTGGTATTACTGCTTGTGGACTGGGAGAACAAACCATTCCCTTCTTCGCAGCAGTTTTACCTGTTTCCTTTGGCCGTCAGTTTTCTTGCAGCATCAATGACCTGGATGTGTTCGGTCTTCCCTCCTGGCTGTGCAGTCTGGGCCTCTGCGTGTTCTCCTGGCTGCCTGCAGCAGGGACGTGTCTTGGCAGTGGTGTTGGAGATGGTGTGTGAATCCCATGGGGGCTGGAGGAGATGTATAGTGGACAGAGAAAAGGTTCCTAGTGTCCGCTGGGATGTAGAGATCCCAAAATGCATAGAAAAAAACAGCCAAAATAATGCAGATAGGAGTTAGTGAAGATAAAGGCTTCGGTAAAATGCCAGTGTAATTCCTCTAAGAAGTTTGGGATTTTCAGAGCCTGTCTGCTGCAGGAAGGGCCTGTCAGCCTGTGCACTAATCAAGAGACCCTGTCACTGACAATGTGTGGGTTCAGGGAGCTGTGGAGAAGGTTTCTGCCAGCACAGGGGTACCAGGGCAGGCTGCACAAGTTAGCCTGCCTGGGCTGTGGGCAAGTGCACCCACAAACTGCTGCTGTGCTGTCAGGCTGGGCTTTGCACCTGGGAGGTGGGGAGGCTGTGGTGCCAGTGTGGAGCACGGCATCACCACTGCATGCCCCCAGAATTGCTCCATAAGCACAGAAAAGATGTCTTTTTCAGCCTGTAAATGTTTCATGGGAAAATGCTGTGCTGTCAAATATTTGTGACAATTTATTAAATATGATTTCCTCAATGTCCTGTATTTTCAGTGAAAGGCAAATAATTACTTTGCACAGTGTAGGAAAGACACTTGAAATCTCCACATCTGCTGATGTACCTTATCACCACTGTAGCTGACAAACTGAGATAATGTATATTTGTTTGGCTTTTCCTAAAAATATTTGTCTGATTCAGAGAGTGGGTGGACTCAGACCCCAAAACCAGAAACTCACTCTGGTTTTTCCTTGAGCAGTGACTGGAGAATTCCTGTATTCATTCCATGTTTATCCTCAGCTGTGTTGTTTCATGCACAATAAATACCCAAAGCAGTTGGAAGTGTCTGCCCAATCCCATACATTTGAATTTGAAACTGCACAAACCTTGTCCCACTGGAGTGTAGGCATAGATCAGAACCAGGTCAGAATCTGAGCTCTCTGGGTCTGTACAAATACTTAAAATTCATACTTGGTGTCTTTCCCTGTTGTTGGTAGTCTGCATATATATACACACCTGTTTGTATCTTAGGTGCATTATGTGCACAATGCTTAGCTCATCTGATGCACATCTAAAGTATGGAGTTTATCTTAAAACAGTATAGGCAGAAATACATATGTACTTAATGTTAAACCAGTGATATCTGAACACCTCTACTGCTTTTGCATCTTGACATACAGACAGTGCTGCAAGCACAGGTGCAAGGCAGGAGTTTTTAACTTGACACTGAGCTGATCTTTGTTCTGTTTGGGTTACAGGGTTGGGACCAGGGAAGTACATAATAAATTGGAGAAGAACAGGTGCGTAGAAAGCCAGGGGTTATTTTAATTGTAATTCCCTCTTCTTTATTTTTGGCCTATCATCTGTCAGTATTTGTTTGGCTTTGGTGGGTGTTTGTTCGTTTTTTAAACAGACAACCTGAATAAAATTCTTAGTGACTTTTACTGAATCTTGCAGTATTGCTTGGCTTTCTTATAGCTCAATTCTGCATTTCTTACTTCCCAATACGTTCTTTTAACTGCACCATTGCATCCCAACCACCCTGCAAAGCCCTGATCCTGCAAAGCAATAACAGTGCATAACACTGTGACTCTTTCGGTTTAAAAGGAGTAAAATACCCCAAATCAGGGGTCACTGTACAGTGTGAATACAGAATAAACATCAGTTTCTGACCCAAGACTCCTATAAGCCTGACTAGCTAAATTGGAAGTATGGCACAGTGAGATATTTTATTTAAGGCTCTGTGTCCCTAACAAAGCTGGAATGAAACCCATGCACAATCTCTGCTGTGGTGGGCTGGCTCAGCCATGAGCAGGCTGGGCTGGGAGGCTGTTATGCACAGCTGTAGGTGCTTTGCTGGATTAAGGCCCCAATCAAGCTCTCCCCTCTGGTGGAATTGGTGTCTGGTGTGTCTCCTGGCAGCTGACGACCCCCTGTGTTTTCTCTAGACGTGCACATTTGAAAGAGTGCTTTGAGACATTAAAGCGCAACATCCCCAACGTAGATGACAAGAAGACCTCAAACCTCAGCGTCCTCAGGAGTGCCTTGCGATACATCCAGGTACGTGCAGCGCTCGTGGGGCTGGGGTCTGCAGAGAGCAGGGCTGGCCTTGGGCTGCAGAGGGAACAGGGAGACACTCCCCAAGTTAACCTCCAGGTTAACCACAAATCATCCTTACCAGCAGGGGTGATGGCAGGGAGCGGATAATTCAGATGATCTTAGAGATCCAGGCTGAGTGAACTTCGGTTGCTCCTTTTGGGCTCAGGTGAATTTTAATATGTATGGTTTGGGGAGGTTTTCTGTTTGCTTAACTAAATGACAAAGTTCTGTAAAGATACGGTATGTCCTGAAATTTTGGTGAGATGGACATGTGAGTACAAGGCATTTGCTTGGAGGCAAAGAAACCCTGGAATCTGAGGTCGCAGCATGAAGCTGTAGGTGGATGGGGAACTACCAGGAGTGAATCTGGGAGAAAGGGCAGGTAAAAATCAGTTGTGTTTGTAGCTGGAGGGAAATAAGTGTTAGTGTTTGCTTATTTAATGTTTGGGAAAGTGGTTAATGGTAGTACAAAAGAGATGGTTGTAGATGTCCCCTTGAATGTGAATTCTGTAGCATGTAATGCAATTAAAATTCATCTGGAAACTGGAAGAGTTGCTACATTTATAGGGCAAATAGAGAGCCAGTACACCTTGTACATTTTGACTGGAAAAAAGGGTGCTGAGGATTGATCACAATGGACTTTTCCACAGTAAAATGTAATCTTTTCTTGCTTTCTTCCCTTTTTTCCTCAGTCACTGTCAAACACCATTTCCCTCTGGTGTTCAGAAGTGCTGGACATGGATTATTCACTTCAGCTTTGCTTTGGAGAGTCAGTAATGCCTCAGAGTTAGATCAGCTCTGCTTTTCTCTTAGTTTTCACCAACAACTTCCCTCAGAGAGACTTTGTTGGAGGCACATTCTGATTGTACACAGCCACTCTGTGTTGCTCAAAAAAGTGGGTTTTGGGGGTGTGGTTGTATTGAAGCCTAATGGGCTGAAGAGAAGATCTGAGCCTTTCTTTGGATTTTGGCAGGGTGCTGTTGGGCATTGGGGAGAGATCTGGGAGAAATCTGTCTGATGGCCAGTCTGGGGTGTGCAGGGCTGGGCTGGCTGTCTGGCTGGCTGTCTGTGGGTCAGTGTGCAGTGCTGTCCGTGGCTGTCTGTCAGTCTGTCCGTGGCTGTCTGTCAGTCTGTCCGTGGCTGTCTGTCAGTCTGTCTGTGGCTCGGTGCGGCTCTGGCCGGCCGTGGATCCGGGTGGATCAGCCTGCCTGCAGCTGGTGCTGGCCTGGTGTGGCACAGGAGGTCACGGTGACCCCGGGCCGTGCCAGCGCCCGCCTCCACGTGTGTGGGGAGCACATGGCGGGCACAGGGCCTGGCTGGCCGGGCTGGGGGCAGCGTGGGCTGGCCCTGACCCAGCGCCCGTGCAGGGCTGGCTCGCTGCCCCGGGGCACTGACACGCGCGGCCTGTGACACGCGTGGCCTGTGACGTGTGTCACCTCCTCTGTGTTGCCTCCTCACCGCATTGCCTTCTCCTTCTCATCCTCTCTGGCAGCTGCTCAGGGAGTATCCTTGGCAGTGCCAGAGCCGTGGGTCTGTGACTCAGTTACAGGGTTCAGTTGTGCTAAAAGCTTGAGCACCGTGTATTTGCCTGAAGAAAACTCAGATTATTAGAAATCTGATTCGAAATTTCAGCAGTCCGAAACAGAAATTGTCTTTTAAATTTTTTTTTAATGCAGTTTGTATCTAGGTTTGATCTGTTTCAGCAAAACTGACATGTATCAGTGTGGGGATGGCCACTGATGATGTGCCAGGCTCCTTGTGTTTCACTCACAGGCTCAGTGTTTCCCTTGAAAAGAGAACAGGGCAATTGTACAGAAGAGATATAAAAGTGAAAGCTCTTACTCCCAGGATAGCAAAATAGTTTTTCACTAAAGGGAAAAAAACCCCAAAAAACTGAAACCCAAATGAGCCTTGCAGGGGAGGGGCACAGCGCTGGCCAGAGCTCTGCACGGCGGCTGTTCTGCTCCTGCACAAACTGTGACAGTACACTGATTGTTAGAGCCTCTCTTCCTACAAAATCCTTCCTTCCCCCCTTCCCAGCTGGAACTTCTTAGAAACAGGCTGTTTGTTTCCTTGGCTGGATTTAGATATCTGTATCTGCATCAAATCAGATAAGTTAGAAAGCTAAATTCTGAACTTCCCATAGAGCCATCATTTTAATTTATCCTTGGACCTGGGCTTGTGCTCTGCAACAGTAAATTAGAATTTGCAATTAAGCACACTGTTGCACAAAAGAAATGGGGCCCAACGCAGCTGGAAGTTAATAATCCCTTTAGCTGGTGATTCAGCCTGGGGCGGTGTGGGCTGTTGTGCTGCGGCTCTCAGCTGAGGAGGGTGTCCCGGTGGGTCGTGGGTCCGGCAGCAGAAGTGGACTCCAGACCCCAGCACACACCTCCAGCCAAGTCTGTTTGTTGCATGGGCCACCTCGGCTCTTATTCTGCACTTTCCTGCCTGCAAAACCTGAGTGAAAATGCTGGAGACCTCTGGGAAGTTTGTAAGATGCATGGAAAAGCCATAGTGAGAATAAAATGCTGTTTGTGTTGAAAGAGCAGAGCCCTGTGGCCTCACTTGCTGCTGAGCAGTGTCCCCAGGCAGAGGAGAGGGCTGTCCTGCCTCAGCCCCTCGGAGCTCTGCCAGGGCAGGGGCAGCCTGTGCAGCTGGGCTGCCTTTGATTCTCTCTGAAGGATTCCTTCCCCCTGGGAAACTTAATCATCTTCCTTGGAAGCTAACTGCCGCCCTTAAGCAGTACTGCTGCTCTGTGTTCTCAAACTGTGCCTGTAACTGTGGCACCTGAGCACCTCCAGTTTTGGGGGTCATTTTCTATTGCACATTTAGTGTCAGGTGACATCCAGGTGATTTGCTCTCCAGGTGACGCTGGGATAGCTGGCACACGGCCCAGCCCAACCCTTCAGTCTTGGGTTGTGCTGCACGTGCTTGTTGGCCAGTTTCCCCAGTACAATTGAAACGCTGACTAAATAACAATGTGCTTTCGAAATCTGAGATGCAGCTGAGCTTCCCAGGGCATGCAAAAGGCAAAGAGCAAAAGTCTTTAGAACGTGTGCAAGCAAGGCACTAGTGTGATCCCATCCCCTGCACGTGCTGCTCAGGTATGGCAGAGCACTGGGGGCTGCTGTGGTGACAGATAGGCTGTGGTCCTACAGAGCAGTTTTGGCTGAGTTTGTGAAACAGATTTTGCCTACAAATTTACAGAAGTGTCCTCTGGCAGCCCTGGTTGTGATGTTAGTGACAAAATGTAGATGTGCTGAACTGAGGATTTATAGTATTGCCAATTTGTTGTTACTACCTTGGGAAGGGGCAAGAAGGGTGAAATTTCCTTAGGACTTACCTGTGCTCACCAGTGCTGCCAATCATTTGTGATGTTTACGTTGTTTATCCTCACCTCATCTCCCTTGGCTTCTCTGCCAAGTAAACTGCCTGAAGTAACAGTTCTCCACCTAAGAATTATATAGTTTCCTATTCATGCCAACAGTAATTAAAAGATTTGACTCCCATCAGGGTAGAGTGAATCCAACCTACTATCCAAGGATACGTAATAGTGCACATAAAAATCCTTTGTGAAGCCCTTTTTAGGCTGATCTTGTGGACATGGTTTTACATTGGTTAAATTTTCCTTTTTAAGATTCACAGCACCTCTTTGTCTTTTAGTTTGTTCATTTATCAGTCACTTTATTGGTGCCTGAGCACAATCGTTCATCCCTGTCTGCGTGTAGAGGACCAGAACAAGACCAGTGGATTTTTGGGTCCCATAGCAGTGCTTGACTTGGGATTTGGATGCTGATGGGTGCAGAGGGCCCTGCAGCCATGCCAGATCCTGGTGCAGGGAGATGCTGGACTGCAGACACAAACCCACAGGTCTGACAATGGTTGTGGTTAAAGACCAGAACTCATTTACATTCAGGCACTGTTGTGCTGCATTATTGATCAAAATGCATAAACCAAACCGTGCTGAATCCTGTTAAGTTCCCCACCTTGATGAGGATGTAACTGTTATTTTTTTATTCTGTGCCAGCTATGAGGTGAATATACTCATCTTCTGTAAAACTTTGCTAGTAAGAGTTGGGTCCATCAGTAACTGCCATGGCTCCCTCATGTGAGCAGCATTCACATGCCAAGCTGTGCTGCTTCATGTTGTTTACCTGACCTGATCCACTGATTCTATCTTGTCTAATTAGCTTGAATCTCAATGCCAGTAATGAAGGCCTCCAGCATCCATATGCTGTGGTCATGCAATGTGGTGTCATCTATAGATTTTAGAAAGTGATGAGAAATAAGATCTTCAAAAAAACCCAATATTAATTCCCCACTGTTCCTCCAGCTGCAGCAGGACCTGTCTGCAGGGAGGCTCATCCAGGGAGCCAGCAGGGCATTTTTATTTGCAGGATTGGCCACAGAACATGTCCTGTAATAGTGATTAAAAATGTCCAGCATTTGGACCTTGTTGAGTGATTGTAGGCTGTTTCTTAAACTTTGCCAAGAGGGATAGTGATTTTTTTTTTTTAAAGTATCTCCCTCATTACTTGTACATGAGAATTTGGAAAGGGTGAATGGAATTGTAAATCTGTCAGTGTGTTTGTAATTGTCTGAGAATCCACACCTGTTCCACTGCTGTCATTTAAGTAATAGTTTGAAGAAACACTCAGGGTTGTAAAAACCAAACCAGCCTGTAAGTGGATTGCAGCACAGGGTTTGGGAATGCTGCTGTGTGGTAGCTGGTGTGTTTGGGGGCTGTTGCTTGTTCTGGTTTCCACCTGCTGTCAGAGCTGGCATGGGAGGGCCCTAATGAGAGTAGTGATAACATTACTTACACTAATAATTACAGCTTGGTTGCATGGGCTGTATTTTTTGTGTGACATTGCAGAAGTTGCTTGCCTTTGATACACAGCAAAAGCCCCAAACAAACCAAAGGCAACCCCTCAGGCCAGCAGAGGAGCTGCAGCCCTGGGCCCAGCTCGCTGGCAGAGTGAGTGCCATGGCAAGGTGGGCACTGTGGCTGCTGTGCCAGCAGCAGGGCAGACCCAGGCCCCCAGCACAGACAGAGCTTTCCACCCGGGCACAGCTCTGCCTCATGGCCTCACACAGGTGCTGGGGTCTGTGTCCCCCCACTGCCACCATGGCCCTGACAAGGAGGGAGATGGATGGAGAGAAATCATCTGGTGACCCAGATCTGCTCTGTGGGCCGTGGGTGGAGCTGCTGGGATGTGAGTAACTGGCACTGACCTCCTTAGATGGATGGGGCAACAGGAAGGAGAGGTGGTGCGGGAGGATGGCACCAATCTCTGAGTCACCAGGACGTCAGGCCTGCTGCCATGGCACGGGGGAGTGGTTCTGTCATAGCCCTCAGCTGTTAGCAGTGCCAGAACTGTGCCAGATACTCATCTTCTGTAAAACTTTGCTAGTAAGAGTTGGGTCCATCAGGGCTCCTTCCCTCCACTGCCCTCCACTGAGGTCACCTCCCGGCACACAGCAGCCCTCCTTGGCTCCTGGTTGGGCTGGGTCATGAGGCTGCTGGCAAACACCCATGGCCTGGCTCTTGGTGCGGGGGGTCACGCTCATGGGGAGCGATGACAGTCTCTGGTTCACCTTGCAGGCTTTACTTTGGTTTGGGTTCTCATGTGAAGTTTGAGTTTGAGAGCTTGGGAGGCTGAAGCTGGGGCACGAACACTGGGAGGCTGAAGTCCTTGTCCTGTGCCTCTCCCCCATTTGTCTCCTCTCCCGATCCCCTGGGGGCTGGTCATGGTGAGACCCTCGCCCCGTTCTCCCAGTGCTGAGCATGGTCTGCTAATGTCTTGGGACTTTGGGTCAAGCCCGTTGTGTTTGGGGAAGGTGAGACTGGTGCTGTGCTGAGCTGAGGCTCCTGTGGCACAGGCTGCAGCCGGGTGTAGCTGTGGGTGGTGGCAGTGCCAGGGTGGCTGCGGCACAGCAGTGACGTCGGTCTGTGCTGGCTGTTGTGCCCCACCTGCATTTTGCTGTCGGTGGTACCAGGCCAGCACATCCGGCATCACTGCGGGATCTCATCGCCGAGAGCCGGCGGAATGAATAAATTGCCATGGAAACCATGGCTTTGGTTCCCGTGGCAACCAGCCGGGGTTCACACACGGCTGCTTCTGGCAGACAGAGGGGCTGGTTGGCGTCGGCAGGAGCGGCCCGGGGATGGGCAGGGCAGGGTCTGGCAGGTGCTGTCACCTTGGCAGGGCCGGCAGTGGCTGCACAGGCTGGGGACGCCGGCCCGGGGCTGGGAGAGCTGGCTGCTGCCTTCCCGCCTCTGCAGGCTCTGCTCCATCACAGCAGCTCGGGCAGGCTTGGGCTGAGTGCTTGGTGTCAGTGCTGCGCTGTGAACAAGCTGCTTGTGGCAGCTGAGGAGCCCAGACAGTTTAGAACCATTCCAAATAGGAGTGCCCAGAATTGAATGAAGTGATGGAAAATCCCCAAATCCTACAGGTGAGTGTGGTGCCTTGACCAGTGGAGTTTTGGCATCTGGGGCTCTTTGGGTTCCATTTGGGGCTCTGTGGAGACAGCTTGTTCCCCAGCACCCCTCTGGTCCTGGGTGGAACATTTTTGGAGTCAGGCTGGTGGATTCTTGCTCCTGCTATGAATCTCCTGCACCATGGCAGTCCCAGCAAGAACAAGATCCTTTTCTTAGCATGTAGGGATTTTTCCATTACATATAGGAACCAAAGCTCTGTGCAGCAGTGGAGAGCATGACCAGCTGGTGTGGTCAGTGCTGGAGGTCCTGCAGGTCAGTGCAGCTCAAGACCCCCCTGGGTCAGCATGTCCCACTCTCTGGCACCAACTGTGATCCCCAGAGCAGAGAGTTAAAGAATCTGGCTCGGAATTGCAAATTACTCTCCTGATTACTCATTGATGAGGTAATTTCAATCAGCAAATGCCATGTAAGAGAAGAAAAGAGCTGAAATATGCTGAGGAAAACCTCATCATTGAAAGTGTGTTTTTAAACTGCTAATAAAATGTTTATGAGGGAAGCTGTGTAATAAAGGCTTTTAAACCTCACTAATGCCTGCTACAGGGCCGGCAACGTTCCTGAGGCAGGCACAGGGAAGGCATTGGGGGCATTATTTCCAGTTTTGACGTGAGAGTAAGCAATTTAATTACAGACAGCTGTAAAATGGAAAATTCTTTGCAGTGACAAATGACTTGCTGCACAAGGAGGGCAGGAGTTGGTGTATGGTTTGTTTACCAAATAACGACAGGGTGATGCACACAAGGACCAAATAGTGGCTCCAAAATAGCCAGGATAGTGGGCACAAAGTGGGGAAGTGTTACCACTGGAGTTGTCAGGCTTTTGTTGTCATTGCAGTCTAGCTTCAGTAATCCAGGTGAATAGAGGCTGCCAAAGATCTGACAGGTACAGGAGGAGAATCAGATACTCTAGGGTAGCAAAAGCAATTTGTGGATTTTAATTTGGTTGCTGGTGTTTAAATAAGATGAAGGGACTCACCACTGCCCTTGTGTCCTTGTCACTGCTTCCACCTGCACATGGAGCAGCCCCTGCTGTGCCTGGCAGGGGAGGGTCAGGCCCTTGCTCTGCTGCAAAGGGCTCACTCAGCTTCAGCTCAGCAGAACTGAGTGTGTTCAGAGTGGAACGTCATCTGCTTTCACTAGAGCCAGCAGCTGATTTGCAATACTTCGTGAGCATCAAAAGCCATAGGTGGATTCACAAGAGTATGAGGCAATCCATGATTTCTTCCTGAGGTAACTCAGCTTCCCCCTTGGCAGGGCCAGGGTCTGCTCTTTCAAGTGATGCTCATGTGGGATTTTTTTTAAATGTGAAAAATAAAAGAGTTCTAAAGTCATAGCTTCTGTAGGTTCCTCACACTGCAGTGTAATAGTTGCCTGGGCAACCAGGGTTCCCGTTTGCTTAACAGGAAAAAAAGAAAGCTACAATGATGGAGACACAGACGTAAGAAGGAGGGTCTGTGCTGGAGCCTGGTGCTTGCAAAGAGCAGTCTGGGATGGGGTGGGCTCAGTGGGATGCCAGCCCCAGCTTTGGGCTGCCCTCTGCAAACAGAACAGAGCTCGAGGGGCATGCCTGGCCTTCCTGGGGCCAGCCCAGCCCAGCCTGGCCTCTACCTGAGGAAGTGGGAAAACAGAAATGCAGGTAACTTCAGTAATTTTTCTGCTGTGGAGAAACAGGATCAGTATTTCATGAGCCAGGTTAAGTGTGTGTCCTTCAGGATCTTGACAAGCAGTTTAACTGTCATAGCAGGTGCCAGCAGCAGGTGTGAACCTTGCCATGGTCCTTCCCAGTGGCTGTGGACGTGGGTCAGGAGGCAGCTCCTGCCCAGGCCTCTGCCTTAATGACATTTCAGATCTTGAAGGAAAGGTGGTTGGGCATTTGTATGAATTTCTTTTATCAAAATTTAATTCTCAATTACTGTGTTGTTTGTGGGTTTTGGGTCCCCTCTGCCCTTCTCAGTGCTACCATTACATGCCCATTCTGTTGAAAAATTGCAAAGGCTTGGGTTCAGGGAAAAGTGACTCTGTGGTTATAGGTTACTTTAAAGCATCTGGTTTTGTATTGCATGGGATCCGTGGTGATAGTGCTGACAGAAACTCCTGTTTTAGGAAAACATCCTGGGGCTCAGTGGGTGTCTCTAAAGGCTTTGATGTGCAGGGGCAGGTCAGTGACCACAGTACCAATGACTAAGGGTTGGCTGTCACTGTGGTCTTTCTGTTGACTGACGGGAAATCCTGGCACCTGATGTGGGCAGGATGATTTGCAGAAAATGATCTGTCAGGAGATGGATGCCAGGGAGCTGCCAGGGAGCTGTGTGTCCCCGGGGAGCCAGTGCCACGGCCAGAGGGCACGTGGGGAGACGCGCGGCGGCTGCGGCGGTGACAGGCACAGAGACAGAGGGGTCCCTGCTCCCTGTCCCTCCAGGAGTGCTCCTTCCTGCAGTGGGGCCAGGGCTGTTCTGGCTCCCAGGCTCAGCTCCCAATGCAGGCTGCACTCCCAGTCCCTGTGGAGCCTGGGAGGGGACTGCACCCACGTGTACCTGCAGAGGGTGGGGCAGTTCTTGGAGGGGAGCTCAGGAGAGAGGGAAGAGGGCTCCAGTTAATTCCACCCAGTTCATTATTAGGCCAGAGCAGCTCAGCCTGGAGATCCGTCTTTAACCAAGTGAGCTCCAGTGAATTGCATCCCAGAATAGGTTTTGAAAGATTACCAGTGCCTCCAGCCCATCTGCTGCTCCAGCCTCCCCAGCAGCTCCCCTTGGAGAGTACCCAGCTGTGCTGGGGCCCTGGGAGGAGATGCAGACCCAGCAAGGGGCTGCTGGGACTGCTGGCACTGAGGGAGGCAGAGCCCGCTGGGCTGGGCTTGGACCAGTGCCACAACCCAAAGCCTGTGACACAGTGAACTCCCTGGCTCTCTTGGCTGGGAGACTCCTGCTGCTTGCTAAGGGTTTGCCTGCCTTCCCAGTAATTAAAAGTTTGTAACTAATTACCAGCTGCCCTGCTCATACTTGGTAGTAGTGCTTTCCCCCGGTGCTGGGAGTCTCCTCTCACAGCAGGGAATGAAGCCAAATCTGCTTGAATATGCGTGTGCTGTGCCCGCTGCGGTGCGGAGGCTGCTGCGGGGATTTCGCGCCTGCTCCTCCTGGAGAGCTGTTCCTGTTCTGTCCTCTCGTGCCCTGCGTGGAGAGCAGCTTTGGGGAGATGCTGCAGAGAGGGGCTGGGCTTGTGTTTGCACAGCAGGTTTAGCCTCAGCCTTTCTTCTACTTGCCTCTTTCCTGATGAAATAGTGAGGGGAAGACTTTCAGACAAGTCACATGCAAGTCTTGCATGTTTACACCTGATCCAGGAGCGTGCCCCTTCCTCATCACCTTCCCCTTCCCCTCCATTGCTCCGTCTCACCACAGCCCTTTGCAAGGGGATCAGAGCACACACAGCACGTGACTTTTCTGGGTCAAGCAAAATGCTTTGGCTGCATTCAGTAGGAAAGAGACTTTAAACCTAGCCCGTGGATTTGGGCCTCAGCCATGTGGGAGTTTCTGGGCTGCGGGTCAGGGCTGGTACAGAGCTAGGATTCCAGGGTCTCCATCCTCCCTTGCTGGCTGTTCCCATGGCTATCTTCCTGCAGTGCGCTGCATGTCTGCTGTGCTTGCCCAGGGCAGAACTGTGGCATCGTAGTATTGGCCTATCTGCTGCTTGCTTTGGCTTGAAAAGCAGCAGGAGAGAAAAAACTGCCCCCTTTGCCTGAAAACCCTCTGTTTTGAGGAGCTTTTAGCTGATCTGGGGTAAGAGGAGCTGCCTCCATTGACACACTTGCAGTGGTTGTGTCCTGCTAACACTCATTGTTTGGCTCTTTTAAAAACACTTCCTTTATTGTTATTACCAGTACAAAGGTAGCTGCAGCAGCTGCCCTAATCTTTGTCACCTTAGGCTGCATTAAAGGCTGGCTGAACAGGCTTTAAGGTCTTTCCCAGCAAACCTGTGAGCTACAACACCAGCAGAACTACTGAAAGGCATGAGGTCAGGCTCTGATTGTACTCTTCCTAGAGAACCCAAGAGAGAAATAAAGAGGTGTGTTAAGGAGATCATGAGCCTGGTTCTCTGCCAGGTGTGGGGTTTGCTTTTGAACTCAGTGCTTGCCAGCACTGAGGGAATAGGAGCATCCGTGTGGGCTCCATGTGGCTGGTATTTTCAGAAGTGTGTGTGGGATTTTAATTTCCAGTGGTGAAACTTAACTTCTGAAAATGGACAGTCTGTATGTGGTTTTACAGATTTCACCTAATTTTGTCTCTTTTATGCATATAATAAATGTGGCCCTGGGCTGGAAGACCTGGTCTCTCACTGCAGTGCTACACTGCCTTAAAAACTCATAGAACAGGCCTTGGAATAGTTGGTCCCCCTCAGGTGTGTGTGGTTGTTGGTTATACCATCCACCATCTCCTCTAGGTCAGGAGCTCTTGGTGTGGTGTGTGTTGCTTGAAAGCTTATCAGTACTTAGGCTTTTTCTTTGTTTCTAAGCATTTCAGTTTGGGGGGCTTATCAGTTTTCCCTCAGAAAGCAGAATGCCTTCAACTAGAGCAGTACTTTATGTGCCAGCTCTTGTCCTTCCCTTTCTGCCGGAATTTGGCAGGTGTAAGTATAGCTGAACACATTTTACACCAGCATAACTGGCAATATAAAATGATGAGCTGTGGACATGGGAGTGATCAGATTAGTGTAGATTATTCTTGTCTTTGTTTTCATTACATTTCTTTCTTTTCTCTGGCTTTAGACTTTAAAGAGGAAGGAGAAAGAATACGAACACGAGATGGAGCGGCTGGCGAGAGAGAAGATTGCGACCCAGCAGCGGCTGGCAGAACTAAAGAACGAGTTGAGCCAGTGGATGGACGTCTTGGAGATTGACAGAATTATTAGACAGACAGTTCAGCCAGAGGATGACCAGGCATCTACCTCGACAGCATCAGGTACCCATAATTGTTCTCTTTTTTTCATAATCGTTGTGGAAGGTCATTTACACTGTTATGTTGGGGTGGTGGGGATCTTTATTTGGCAGTGTCAGGGTTTCTTTGCATTCAGAATAAAGTAAAAGGTTTTGAAGTGTTTGTAATGATTGATGCTGTTAATAACACACGGCTGCTCATGTGAAGTAAACAGAAATTTGTGTGTCAATTGTCAGGTACATAAAAAGTGCAGGTTTGCACATCCAGCCTCATTATGGAGACAAATCCCTGCTTTCCAAACTTAACTTTTTTCTTGCACAGCTCTGCAGCCCTCCTTGTTACAAGTGGGCATCCTAGTGTATTTGTGTGGATGTGGGAGGGTGTTCAGCACATGTAGAAGAAGAGTTTGGTACAGGGAGGATCACCAGAGCATTTGAACAATTTAATGAGCCTTCACATTGCATGAGGAGGATTCACAGTGAAGATGAAATGACACTAATGGATATCTGACATGCAGTTCCAGTGAGAAGTTTCTGTGAGATAGGAGAGTGCATGCTTCTCTCCACACCAGGGATCTGCAGCAGGAAGAGTAGGCAGTCTGTGGATGTAGAGCTTTCCAGAGAACACGGAGGCTGTAGCAGTGCGTAACCATTCACAGCAGTTCCTTCAAGTCAGCATTTGCTCTTGGCATGCCAGGCAGACGATACTGCAGGTTCTGAGAAGGGAAAACCTGAGTTTGTTCAGGCTCATCACCTCTGATCGTAGGAGCAGGCTCCAGGTGTAGTCTGATGGAAGTTGGGAGTAGCAGTGCTTTGTCATTAGAAGTGTCAGCTGTTCCCTCTGCAGTGGCCTCTGCCGAAAATGACTGCATCAAGTTGCTGCTACCCGGAGCTTGTGAAGGGGAAGTGTCTTCCCAGGTGTTCCTGCTGCTTCTGCATCTTCTGAGATTTTTATTCTTTGCTGCATGGCTGGCACTAGAACAGGCAGTGCAGCGTGCCAGGCTTGTCGTCCTGATCTCAGGGCTAGTATGTTCCTGTTTTGCTTCCTTAGTTCTTGGATTGGACAAGAGTCCATTCTCCCGAAGCAGATGAGAGACTTGCTGCCATGTTTCTCCATGGCTGTTTCCTTCCTGTTCTGGGAGCAGGAGGATTGGTGGAGCAACTGGCCAGGAAAGGAAGCCCTGTTCCTTTTCCCAGAAGGAGCTCACTTCAGCCCAGACAGCTTAGCCAGGTGCTTTCTGACAGCCTCTGCTCATGGTGCTCCTCTTTCCTGCCCAGTGAGATCACTCAGCCCATTGGGAGCACTGTGCTCTATCTGGGTCTTCAAGCTGTCACACCTGCCTGGCTCCGGGTCCTTGGCCCACAGGCAGCGAGGAGAGGGCTGTGCCATGCCGTGCCATTGTGCCACCAGCCTGTAGCTCAGTGACACCTCCTGCACGTCTCTTCTGCTGATGCTGTCTTTTAGGGAGGCTCGCTTGTCCAGTTTGTGCTCTTCTTGCTTTTTTATGGGAGTTTCTTCCTCTCGTGTTTTCCAGAGGGTGAAGACAACATGGATGAAGATATGGAAGATGACAGGCCAATGAACTCATTACCAAAACTCACCCAGCGCCAGCACCCAGAGCTGCTGAAAGCCGTCCCCCCCAATGCTGCTCCCCCCCTCCCCACGGTCCTGCCCCCACACGTGTCCATCCAGCAGAAGCCCCACTCCCAGCCCTCCCTGCAGACACAAGCACTGGTCCCGCCGCAGGCGATCGTCCCTGCACAGACTCACATCGTGGCGGCCTCGACCGTGCAATCGACTGTTATCGCCCACACCGCCACCACCCACGCCTCCGTCATCCAGACTGTCAACCACGTCATTCAGGGTCCACAGACCAAGCACATTGCTCACATTGCACCTTCCACATCCAGCCCCGTGCAACTCACCACCGCTGCTCAGCCCATCGGCCACATCACTGTGCACCCAGCCACCATCAACCACATGGCCCACCTGGGCCCGCAGCTGCCCATCTACCCCCAGCCCGTGGCCGTCAGCCAGCCCGTGGTGAGCCACATCGCTCACACCATCTCGCACCAGCAGGTGAACGGCACGGCCGGCCTGGGCCAGCCGGCCGTGATGGCCAAGCCGGCCGTGGGAGCGCAGGTTGTGCACCACCCGCAGCTGGTGGGGCAGACAGTCCTGAACCCCGTGACTATGGTGACCATGCCGTCGTTCCCGGTGAGCACGCTGAAGCTGGCCTAGAGGGGACGGTCCGACGGTGAGGTCTTTGTTGGGAACCTTTCCTAAGGAAACTCCGTACATTCCAACCACGCCCGGCTCGGGGCGGGAGCGGCGGGGCCGGGCCGTGCCGGCTGCCGGTGCCCAGCCTGCCGCCGGGACGGGGCCGCTCCGCGCTCGGAGCTGCTCGTCTCAGAAACTTCAAAGACAGTTGCTCATGGTGATTTTTTTTCCTTTTATGTGTAATGAGTGAACTATGGATATGATGTTCTTAAGACTTTAATTTTGCCCTCTTATGTGTTGCTTCTTTGTAGAATAAAAATTGCTGATCTCTTTATTGAGACATTGCGTAGAATGGGAAAAAAAATCATAGAAGTCTATATTTATATATATGTGTGTATGTGTGTGTATATATATGTATATACATATATATATAAATATAACATTTGAAGGCCTTTTGTAAGGTTGATTATTTTGCAGGATTATGAGACAAAATTCATTTTTGGAGGAAGAAGACAGAGTGTCCTCTCTAAACAAGAAACTATAAGATAGATGGTTTGGTGGACCAGAGTACAGTGACAAAAAAACCCCAACAACAAACCACGAGTCAAACCATGTTAAAGGTATTTCCCATCAATATATTACATTTCAAAAACCATCTAAAATCACTGTGACTTGTTATGGCATTTTAAGAAAATTCTCTGTCCTGTCTAATAAAAGGAAAAAGAATACACAACCGGACTTGATTTGTTGCCATTTCATAAATGACTTGATTTTTGTAGCTATGTCAAAAAAATTACTGGTTTTTATTATTTTAATGATTGACAATGCTTTGTTTGGATGTGTTTGGGGGAATTTGTATTTTGTCTGGCTTGGTTTGCTGATGCAATAATTAGTTTTGCAGATCTCTGTGCATGGCACGGCCCCGATCAGGGTCCCTCCTGCCTGTCCAAGCCCCCCCCAGGTTTCTCGGGTTTGTTGTTTGGCAGGGGCACAGACTTTGTGCTGGCATCTTGCAGGGTGTTTCTGTGGCCTGGTGAATGGAACCTGGGACAAGAAGACCAAGAGAAATGAGGTAGATTTGCTGCATGGGTTAATGTTTGTTAGTTCGTTCTGTCCTGACCACACTTTGATGTGGGAGCCGGTGGGTTTGGAAAGGGATTAAAGGGGATGTGGTTCCCTTCCAGAGCGCAGGCAGTTCGAGTAGCTTCGTTCCCTTTGACAGGGAAGCAATCTCTCCTTATGCAGGAAAAGGGCTTGCTGCAGGAGATCAGTGTGAGAGCTCGTGTCTGACAGTGAGACGTGCACCAAAGAACCCTCATCCCTCAGGACCCTCCCGTTCCCCCTTCCCGGCGGTTGGGGCAGACCTGTCTGAGGTCAGTGGCAAATCCCAGAGAGCCAGGAGAGGAGGATGCTGTTACTCTGCTCGCTGAATGTTCTGGTCCTTGCACTGTGTGTGTAGCTACTGCTGTGAATGATCTCCGTTCTGTCTTCCTCTCTTTTTAAAACAAGTGTTCTGCAGTCCTAACTGCAGGCAAAATGCTGCTGTAGCCAGCAGCCGTTCTAGGGCAGTGTGGGAGGATGGTCCCACATCTGCCCAGGAGCTCTGGGAGAGCAGGGGGGTGGCTGAGCACCAAAGGGCTCTGCCTGCTGCAGCCAGGGTGAGGCCGAGGCCTCCTGCAGGAGAACAACATCCACACTCTGCCCCAAACACCTGCTGACTCTAGCAGACTTCAGCCTAGTGAGGACTGGTTTGAACAGTGTCAGGGGTGTAACTGAGAACATACCTGTTCCATGCTGTCCCCAGTTAAAAGTGGTCTGGAGGCAGGAGAAATGCCTGCAGAGGTCAGGGGTGATTGTGCCTTCTGAGCAGGTGTCACTAGGAATTGTGTGAAGTCTGTTTATAAAGCCCCAGTTACCACTTGTTAAATTTTCTTTCATGCATCCTTGAGTTCAGGAAGCTCTTGGCTGTGCTGCCAGCACAGCTCCTGCAGAAGGGACAAACCTTGGAGGATTTCTCTTCCTAAAACCCGATTTAAGCAGATTGTTTGTTCTCATTCCAGTGCACCATTAACACTGGGGGATTCCCAGAATTGCCAGGATTTAGTTGTCCTCTGTCCCTGCAGTTGCTTTCCAAGGAGGCCAGTGTGCCAGTATTTGAGAGATAGGGTTGTGTATCAGGTCAGTTTTTCCTGATCAGAAACTCCTCAACGCTGAGTATGTGCAACCAGGGTCGTCTTCTCAGGAGAGAGTGTGGCTTTGCCTTCTGCAGCAGCATCAGGTGGGGGAGGACTTCTGTTTCTGCCTTTTTTTACTGTTCCAACTCACAAAATAAATTCTCCTCATTGAAGGAGGAGGCAGGTTGAGAACGGGCTCTGTTGGGGAGGGGCTCAGTGCGGGAGCATTGCCCGAGCCCCCCAGGGAGAGCTTTCTGCTGGGTTGTTGAATGCCCTGTACTGTAGGGACAAGGGTGCTGCTGACCTCATCTTCTACTCCCTTATGGTTTAGAGCAAAGAGTACCCCTGCCCTGCCCAGTTCTGTATCTTGGCCAGTTTTTCTTTTCCCTTGGAGTTGTGCCGTGCTGTCTGTCTGATCCGCGTTGTGGGTGTTGGCCTCCCCATGAGGAGCATCCCCCTTGGCCAGCCCAGGAGCTGCTCCAGATGTCGTGTGCACCCCTGATCTCATCTGCCTTTTTCAGGGCTACCAGAAACATTTCTTTGGGGTTTTTCTTTTTAGTGTTTTAAAGTCAGCGAACTTCTTTCTATTCTGTGGGGAGAAGAGCAGCCATAGCCCTTCCTTTTCCAGCTCTGTTATTCCTTCTCAGAAACTTTGGATTTACACTGATGCTCTTAGAAATCCCGTTCAGTACTGTATGACAAGGGGCACTTTAGGAATGTCTCTCCTCCTTTGATATGTTTTCCCTATGGAGAAAGCTATATATAAATATATATGTACACTTGGGGATTCATAAGATCTAATTTGTCCCCCCAAAAAATCAATAAATATGAAGTTTACAAGAAATCTCTTCTGTTGTTGAATAATATTAGTTATTGGTAACAATGCCACAGAAACAATAGAAAATGGGGTTTCTATGTAGTAGTTTGAGAGGATTCTCTGTGCTGTCACACCTGGCTCAGAGGCTGTTGCTCAGTGGAGGTGATTCTGCCGAGGGCAGGCGCCCTTGCAGCCCACATGCTCCGTGTCCTGCTGCCAACAGCCAAGTTGTGCTCGGGAGCTGGACCTGTGCTTAGAGCTCAGCCAGCACGGGCGGGGTGTTTGCAGTGGGCAGAAGTGTGGGCACAGAACCCCGGGGTGGGGAAACCTCGTGCTGGGCTGAGCCTGCCCGCCGCAGCCCCAGCGCCTGCCAAAACACCTCCAGCTCACCTGCCAGGGAGGTGCAGGCAGAGGGCAAGGAACCCAAACTGCTACTTTAAAATGATCCTGAAAAGAGCTCTTAACGCTGACACTTTAGATACAGGAATGTATTTGTGACCTCACCAGTAAAAATTAGCCAGATCTGTTGTATTTTATCTTAGGAAGGGAAGTGATCCGATTTCCCATGTTCTCTGCAGTTGCTTGTGATCTGAGAGGCAGCGGGTCGGGTGTCCCTGGGGGCACGGCGGGGGCAGCTGCTGACCCACATTTCACATGGGGAAATAAGGGCTGGAGCCAAACTGCTGCCCTCGGGGTTTTTCTGCACGTGTGTGTGTGTGTCCATCTGTCTGTCCGTGCTGGGGCTGAGTGTTGGGTGTCAAAGGCCAGAAGGGCTCCAGTGTCACCACTGGATCCCTGGCACGATTGGGTTTTGGTTTCTTGAGCAGAACTGGACAGAGGGGACAGCCTTTACAGAGGCCTCTGCTCTCCAGGTGCCCACGGCGTGTCTGGAGCGTTCATCATCCCACCGAGCCACCTGCTGCCGCTGCTGTTGGGCTTCTTGTCTTTTTTTCTTTGTTTTTTTTCAAAGTGGCCTTCTGTAACAAAAGAAACAAAAAAAATGCCTTTGGGTGGTTTAGGTGGAGGTGAGGTGTCGCTGCTGTGTCGGTGTCGGTGTGGTTGTCTGTGCGCATGCCTGGTAGATTCCTGTAGACATGCAATGCAAGGCTTATTGTGTCTGGTTTTTGTATGTAGCCTGTGTCTCTTTGGACTGGTTTGCATCCTGAGGGTGTTTTTTGCATTTGAAGGAGAAAAGTGAGAACTGTTCCAGGTTGGGTGGGCACAGGGGGCTCTGGAGACCTCCTGTGTACCAGGGGACAGGGGCAAGGTGTGCTCTGCCCCATGTGGTGCAGTGGGTAGTGCTTGTTTGGCCCCGTTGCTTTCTGTGATGGGTATCCAGTGTCCCCAGTGGGGTGAGTAGCCTTGGCCAGATGAACCAGTTGACCTCTGCTTACCTGAGCAGGACTTTGGCTCAGCCTGTCTCGGTGTTCAGGCACTTGCTTAATTAGCTTAGTTAGATATGTGGTTGCTGCAGAGCGCTCGTGGAGCTGGTGTGGAGGTGGGCAGCTCTGAGCACTCGCAGGTGAGGCTCCTCTGAGACTTGGCATGTTTTTTTTCTGAACTGTTGTTCATTCCAGTCTTACTTTGATTCTAAAAGCTGAGGAGAGGAAAGCCATCCTACTTATGGCCTGTTATCATTTGGGACAGATTAAAATGGATTATAACACTATCTTTAGGTTATTTCCTCCCCGAGTGAAACATCAGTTGTTAGAAGCGGATGTTCAATGTTAAGGAAAATAGTCTGTGGATAGAATCAGTCATGGCTTCTTTCTGTCCCTGTTATACAGAACTTGATAATACAAACTTGAATTATTAAAATACCAGCCCGAGCCCAGCACTGGATGGGTGCAGTCCTGGCAGAGGTTGCGTTTGGCTGTTCCCAGGCTGGCTCACTCCTTGCCTGGGGCTGCTGAACAGCAAAGGAAGGCCCCACTGCCCTCTGTCCCTGCACTGTTGGTGTGGGGATGGGGCTGTTCTGTGCTGGGATTTGGTGGGAATGGGCCGTGGGATGTCATGGTGCTCCTCATCAGGACGGCATGGCTGGTTCTGCTCTAGCTCTGGATGAGGCCCATTCATTCACCCCATTCCTTGTGCTGTGAATAGGAATTTGAGTGTGAAGGAGCGCTGGTGCAGCAGCTAACACGGCTCACCAGGGGAATGCCCCAAACTCCCAGCCCGTCCTCTCTGAGATTGTCCCCGGCAGGCGGGCAGGCAGGCACGTCCTGCCCGAGGCTGTGTTGCTGTGGCGGGCACAGGCCCCGCGCTGGCTGCGGTGCCGCCCCGTGCCGGCCGTGGGGAACGCTCCGGCCAGAGCTGCCAGCGGGATCCCGTGCGAATGCCTTATGGATACGCCTTAACAACCTGAGCCAAAAGTGTGGTGAGGCATGACAGCGAGAAATCAGGGACTGACTGCAACCACCCGATGATTTATTAGCTTCTGGTCAGGCCCTGGCCTGGGCATCGCTGGGTGAGGAGCCGTGGTGGGAGCGGGGCCCCCCTGCTCTGTCACTGCATGTGACCTCCCTCCCTCCTGCCTAAAGCATTTATTTATTTATTTCATCTCGCTGTGCTCCCCGCGTTAGGAATGTGTCACTGGAGCTGCTGACTGTGAGCCCAGTCGCTGCCATCGCTGGCCCGGAGCCCCCGTCCCTCCCCTGCACCTCGCAGGAGCTCCCCCCCCCGCCCCCATCATGCTCCCCTGGGCAGGTGCAGTCTGTGTTTACAGTGAGGACGTGTCACTGTGTTACCAATTTACTGAAATACTGAATATTGACAAACTAGACTGTAAAGATTTTTATGTGTTTGGATACATCTGCTATGTGAAAAAGCAACTAATTTTGTACATATTGTATTTTTACTATTCAGCTGTACAATACTGGCTCTTCATGCTCCAGAATTTAGGTATCCAACATGAATGATATCCATGTAATAAGCACTTGCCTGAAATAAGTATAAAACCGAAATAAACATGCACTGAAATCGGAAACAGGTTTCTGCATTTGCTTCCCTATGCTTTGCATGCAGATCCCTCACTTTGTTTGTGATTTCCCAGTTCCAAGAGCAATGCCTTCCCTCCCTCCAGAGCCACCGCAGCCGCTCCAGGTGCGTGTCACGGATCCGCAGGGCTGGAGCTCACCCAGAGCAGGCACGGAGCTTCCCGAGGGCCGTGTGTGTGTCTGCCTCCAGTCGTGCTGCCTTTGCAGCTTCAGCAATCTGTGAGATCTTGGGAAACGGTGCCCTGTCCTGTGCCCTTCTGCTGAGGAGCCCATCCCAGCCCTGCTGCAGGGCAGAGGGGTCCCACCAGCCCCACTGAGGCCCAGCAGAGCAGCGTCAAGCCCGGGACCCTCCTGCTGGGACTCTCCCCGCCCTCCTGTAAGGCAGCCGGGTCACGGTGTCCTTCCCCTGGGTTGGGGCTGTACAGGGTGAGCGGGGAGGGGCTGAAGAGCCCAGCCAGACCTGCCTCACATGGCATTGCTCTCTCTCCTGCAGGTGCTGGAGTCCCAGGTTCTCCGGCTCCCTTGTCTCCAGCAGTGAGGTGATGGACGTGGACGCTCATCCAGCACTGGGAAAGTCAAACCCCACAGGTCAGGGGGTGGGGCTGGGCCCCGGGTGGGCCCAGGCAGAGGGGCTGGGGGGACACCACAGGTCTAAAGCACTGCATTAGAAATTACTGAGACTGTGCAAAGGAAATGGTGGGGGATGTGTGGGAAGGACAGAGGGACAAGAGCCAGCTGTAACCCCAGTTGTGCTCAGGTGCCCTGCCCACCCCAGTCCCACCATGCAAGCAGGTGAATGCAGAGGACACGAGGACAGTGGAAGTTTATTTAGGCCATGTCTTTGGATGCACTTCATAAAGGGCTGATCCTTGTTGATAGGGATAAATACCTGATTAGCAGCTGTAACGAGCAATGGCTGAGGGATGGCTGCACCCACCCCCACACACAGTGGCCTTTGTTGGGCCTTTTTATGGTGGAAGGGGGAAATGTTCCATAACTCCCCAGGGACTCATCTCCAGGCAGACCTATTTAGCCTAAAAACCTGGAACTGCACTGCAAAATTGCAGCCAAGCAGCCAGGTGAGACTGAGGAAGGACCATCCCTGCTACAGACGAGACATAGCCAGAGGAGTTTAAGGGGTTTGAACAAGGACAGGGAGTGATGGAGGAGGATCTCTCCTGGAAGCCCAGCAGCTCAGCTGGATTCAAAGCAGCTGCAGCACAACTAGGCCTAAAATTTTAGGATGAAACTCTTCCAATGCTTGTCATAAGCCTAGTTCTGTTCCTGGGCTGGCTCAGGCTCAGCCAGTGGGTACAGGAAAGCTGCCCTTAAAGTAATTTAAGGGACCTCAGGAGTCTACTTAATGGTGACCTATTTATTGCCTTTAGCACTACAGCCCATGCAGCTCATCAGAGAAACATTAATTACATCTCACCCTATCCTCCCAGACAGCCTCATCCCTGTTCCATTGCTGGAATCACCTTGGGGGAAGAGAAATCGCTCCCAAAGAGCTCCACAGGATGCCTTGATGATAAGTATTTATTCGTAAGTTACATTTAAACATAAATAATTGAGCAATAAAGAGAATAGTCTGCTCCCAACAAAAATAAATAATACACAACATTGATAAAATCCCATCAGACAGAATGTTCTAACAAATACAGCAAAGTTCACAGATTGGGTTTGTGTGAAACAGCTGTACTGAACATTCCCAACATACCAAAGGAAAATAGTGCAGTATTATCTGTACATCCATCACTCCCTGGGCTCTGGGAGTTGGAGGTTTTTCTCACTCTTCTCATTCTTTTAAAAAATACTTTTTTAGTTTTCAAGTGAACAGACAGACACACCTGGAGCACTTTAGAGACTGCAGAGCAGCCGTGGGCGCTGTGGAGGTTGGGCACTGCTGGGACTGGGGATGAGCTCAGACCTGTACATGGCTGGGAGCAGGGGCTGCAGGATTCTGTGCCAAGAGCCTGGGTCAGAACTATCCATGGAATCTGCAGCTGACTCCATGAGCAAGAAGCTCCTTCCTCCCTCCCTCTGGCTGACCTAGAGATTCACTTTCACTTAGCAGCAACAGGCAAGTAGAGCACAGGTGAGAGTTGTGCCCGGTGCAGCGCAGAGCAGCCCCAGTGGAGCCCGGTTCCCCACAGCCCCCGGGCACGGGGCACAGACTGTCCTGAGGCACACGGAGGGCTCCACACCCGAGCAGGGGCTGCAGCAGCAACTCAGAGCCCCCAGCAATTCCAGCTCCTTCACCTGGCAGGGGTGGATCCTGCTCGCAGAGACCAGCGTCTGGTTTGTGTCTGAGTCCGTGGAGACTCCCTCCTGAAAGCTCTGCAGGGCAGGGAGGAGGAGTGTGCAGTGAGGGATCTGGAGGAGGCTGGCACTGCCATCTGCTCTCCATGGGATGTGAATCCCTGGCTCTGCACAGCACAGGGAGCAGGAGCTGCCGCTGGGAGCAGGGTCCTGTCCATGGGCTGAAGCTGCTCACCTGAGAACACGGGGCAGGGCTGGCAGCTGGGAGTGCTCACAGGGTCAGTTTGCAAAGCAAAACAAAGGCAGGTCTGTGTGGGCCATGAAGACTGAGCAGTGTGAGCCAGTCAGCCGAGGCCAAACTGGTGTTCTAGCTCATGAGCTCATCACTGCCCCCATGAACTGTGGCATTTGGGTTAAGGCCATTCTCCCAGCCAGGAACCTTATCAGCTTTAATCACTGCTAAATACAAACCCAAACGTTTTAGCAACATGAGCTGAGACACATTCTCTTCCATGTTCAAGGCAAAGACAGTGAGTCCAGGACCATGCTCCTCCAAAGACCCAATCCAGTGCTTGCAGCAGTGGGCCTGGCCTTGCCTCCACAGCAGCTTCTGGCAGTGCACACAAGGTGCATCCAGGCTTTACAGGTGCAGTAAGTCAAAATAGAAATGTTGCAGTTTGTCAAATCCCCCCTTTCAACATTGCAAAGATGTAGACAGATGTCTTCTAGAGAGGGAAACAGAGAATGCAAAAAGATTTTGTCTAGAAATACAAAGTGAGTGTAACAAGGACTATCAAACACCAACCTCATCTGGTGAAGGGAAAGTTTGGGTTTTAAGAGTCTGTTACCATCTCCTCACTATTTATTACATTACATGGAAGATGCAATTAAAACACCATTTGGAATTACAGTGCAAGGAATGCTCCATCCAGTGGCTCACAGCGAGGCCCCAGGGACAGCCTGTCCATGGTCACTTGTTCTCAATCAGTGTCTGCACTTTGTAGACAAGGTCTCTGGCTATCCTCAGGATCTCCGCAGCATCGTGGTGCTCAGCCATTTCTAAGAGACACAGACAAACATCTCAACTGTTTGCACCACCTTCCTGCCCTGCCACTGATATTCATGTGGCATTAGCATTAATTAATTACTGTAACAAGCAGCAATCCCAGAAGGTTCCAGGGGGGTTTTGGAGAATTAAAGACAGAAGAAGTGGATAAATCCCTTGTGCTGCAGGACCCAGCACTGAGACTCCGAGCTTAAAATGAGCTTAAATGTCACAACAAGAACTGCACCAGACAGTCTCAGGAAGGGAGAAGGAGCAAAGTCTCATTACTTTTTATCAAAATGGCTCTTACCATTAAAAAACTTGATGATATCAGTGAAGTCCATGTTGTTATCACGGATAATCTCTCGATAAACTTCCACAAGTGCTAAGGCAATGAAAAGGACAAAATGTTCTGAAGAGATGTGCTTTGCTGCCCAAATAACTTCCCACACTGTAAATACATCCTCGTACAACAATTCTGAATGGGAATAAACATTACAAGAGCATCTGATTATTCAACTGACCATGTCCCTTCTCTCTCACCAATGTCTACAGGCCTTCCTCAGACATGAACAGAACCTGATGACTCTTCCTCTCCCTCTCTCTTCCAGCCAGCTTGTGCATGTAAAGCACAGAACGGGCTTGAAGAACAATGACCACAGCCTGGAGGTGGGGTGGTGCAGAGCCAAGCCCAGGAGGGTACCTGAACCACAGTGACCATGTGAGAGCAGCACAGAAGGCCCAGGTGTTCTACGGGGCTACAGGACAGGCTGCAGGTCTGAACGTGTGTCCAGGTGTATCTCGGCTTTGCAGTGGGCCTGTCAGCACCAACACTCTGCTGGAGTGTGCTTGTGCAAGGATCCTGGGATCCAGGGGTGCTCCCACACGATACAAGGCACCTCACTCAAAGTACAGCAGCTCCTGAGCTATTGCTTAGCTGCTCCTTGTTATCACAGGGATGAGACAGGAGGTATCAAAGCTTACAGAGGAGTGGGATCACCTTCTTGAGCAAACAGGCATTTGCACTGGGCAGGAACTTGGCTTCAATCACATTATCAGGAATTTGCAACTCCCCTTTCTAAGCCTGGACTCATTCCAGTGCTGTTTCATCTCAGAGCTGCATTGCCTTTCCTGGCTACAAACCCTCCAGTGATCCCAGCTGCCACTCAGCATCCTGACAGACACTCAACACCAGAACGCAGAACTATTACAGTTCTACACTACTCTAAACTACTGGCACAGAACATTATTACCTCTTTTAAAGTCAAGCAGGAACCAGCGATAGCAGAAGTAAAAATGAGTGTAATCTCCGTTCTGGTGCATCAATTCAAAAAGCTCTGAGTCCAGAATCTAGAATAGAAAACATCAGCTGTGAGGATGTGGTGTGAAAGCAGCCAGGGCCAGAGGTGCTGGACTCGCACTCTGCTCCTCATGCCGTGGTGAGAGCAGCTGCTCAGCACAGGAGCAGCCCTTGCTGTGTGTGCCAGCTGTGACCTGGCTGCCCTGACTCAGTGCTGAGCTGAGGAGTCACAGTCGATCTTCACCATGACTTTAAAGGGCCAAGGAACAGGGTGGAGATCCTCCTGATTTTCAACAAGTGGCAAATGTCCATCTCTGCCTCCACTTCTGCTCTCAGGCTGCAGCTCTACAAATCCACTGACAGCTCCTGAAGCCACTCCTGGGAGCTCTTGCCCTTCACTGTGGCATCAGGCGAGTGCTGAGCCTCTGCCACAGCCTGGTCTTCCTCCAGACGGCCTTAAAGCAGACTCACCTGGATGAGGGAGCGCATGTTGGCAAAGTGTGTGTCCATAGCACCTCCGTTGGGGAAGTTCTGGCTCATCCTCTTCATCAGGTGGCTGAAGCAGCTGTAGGCCAGCTGATCTGCAAGGACAAGGCAGACACTCAGTGCTGGCAAGTGTGGGACTTCTTGAACCAAAACAATGGAACTGCAGGGCTTGGGAGAAACAGGGTCTTCCCCTCTACTATTCTCTGAATCCCAGGATTTAGATGAAAGAGAGGTTGGTTCCTGACTCTGGACCATTTTTACTAGTTGTGTTTCAAAGAATCCAGCCTGCAGTTGATGTTTCAGTGTCAGCAACTGTTAGAACACAGTAATTTTACTGACTTGGTAAAATTTAATCCGGAAGTCAGTGAGTGACAGGGCAGCCCCAAGACACTAATGTTAGCCATTTCAACAGCCACAGATGGAGAAAACACAAATCAGGAGCTGCAGGTTTGATTTTGCTGATGACCCAGCCCTGGTGAACACAGACAACTCCTGAAACAGCATTTCTAAGGAAAGACCTCACTAAGGATGGGTATGTCCCAAAGGAAAACCCTTCCTACCATTGTCAAGAATAACCATCAAAGGAGCCAGGAGGTCACACATGCCTTGGACATAACCAACTTCTAGGTGCTCCCAGACGTAGCTGTGGAAAGAAGGAAATCCTTGTATAGAAGGCTGATTTCGTATGTGGAATAAATCCTAAGCAGCTGCTGAAGGTGCGAGTCTCAGACCCTTCTGACACCTCCCAGAGTATTTCACAGCCCTTTACTCTTTGCTGCCTGGATAAAGTGGCCCTCTCAGCATGGAGGTATCTTCCTGATCAGAAGAAACCCAAACCTCAGAGAACACTCAGAGAACAGTTCTCTAAAATAGGGTCTGGCACTTGAGAAATCTCAAATCTGAATTCCAAACTTGGACCCATGCTCTAACCTGCCATCTGCCTGTTCCTCCTGGCAAGTTGTTTTAAATTCATTAGCGAGGATTCTTATTGACTGTTATTTGCAAATTATTATAGTTTATAGATTATCTTATGGATTGTGACAGAAGCATGAAAGTAGTTGGGTTTACAAAGCTCATTACCTGCACATGACATTTCGGAGCTTCTCCAGGTTCTCAGCAGTAAAATACCAGTAATTCCGGTCACATCTCTGCACATCTTTATCAATTCTGTGCAAATTTAAGGCAACAGTGTCCAATAACTCTATCTAGAACAGAGAAGTTTTAGTTAGATCTGCCAAGTTTACAGCATTCCCAGAAGCCTGTGCAGATTTGCTCTGAGAATCACCAAACCAGAAACAGTACAATTACACTCTAAGCACATGAGGGCATCAAAATACTCAATTACTGTCAAAAATGCCAGGTAAAGCACATTTGTTTTCACTGGGAAATATGCCAAACATGTCCAATTTCCAAATGGCTATTTCCAGCTAAATAACTTCAGCAGAGAGAAGCAAAAACTATGCTGCTGTGTGACAGCAAGAGTAACAGAGGCGGTGGCATCTTGAATCTAGATTTAGGTTGTGGTTCAGTTTGACTAGATGGAGGTTTTAGCTTGATTTAGAACAATCAACATTAGAACCTTACAAAGTAGTATGTTGTCCACAACCCCGGCCCTGGAAAGTTCTAAACGCTAGAAATGTACCACACTGATTGTCTTGCCCTCCTACTTAAAAAAAACACCCCAATTTTTCTTGGTGCCTTATTTCCAATCTAGCTCAAAATCCAGATGAAAAGATTTGGATGCAAAAATCCTCAGTTATCAACCCACCCGCTGTAGTTCTAGTTTGGGACTCTCTCTGATTAAATCCTATCTGAAAAAAGTGTGTGCTAAAAGAGCAGTGCTGTGCAGAGAGATGATGGTACTTCAGTTGTGACCTACTGTGTAGGACGCAGCGCAGACAGAGGTGACATCCACAAAATAATCCACCTGGGAACACAGCTGCTCCTCTGAGACAGAGTCCTGGGACTGCAGCAGCCCTGGCCTGGCTCTCTGCACGTGGGGTGTGCCCGGCTCAGTCCTTCCCACCTCAGTGCCGCCTTCCTCCTCAGCCCCATCCTCGAAGGAGCCGCTCTGCCCGTCGTCAATGCTGGACAGGATGCCCGAGGCCACCGAGTAGTTGCGGGAGGAGGGCAGCCCCGAGTCGGGCGAGTCGAACTCCACGGCCGCGGGGGCCGGCGCCGCCGTCAGCGCGGGCTCCTCCTGCCCTCGGGGGTCCTGCTCCGCCGAGTCCACTTCATCCACAGATATGAACACCTGTGACATGCGAAACACACACTTCAACAGCAGTGACCGTCTGCTCTGTGCTGCCTCTGACTAAAGGACCTACAAGGAAGAGATCTGGAGAGCTGTTCCTCTGCTGGCAGGGGATCTGCCTTCATGGGTGAACCTTAGAGCCCCTTAAGCATGAGCAGCTGTAGACTATCCAAAATTCAGACCTGCTCTAACATGGAGACACCACAGCTCCAATCTCTGCCCAGGATTCAAGAGCTCTGCCTCCCAGGGCTGCACCTCTGCAAATGCTGAGCACTGCCCACTCCAGATGCTGAGTGGGAAGGGAGTACCTACATCATTGCTGATGGTGGAGTCCCTGTGGATGAGCCGCTGGACGTGGCTGTCAATGCTGCTGCCTGATGAAAACTTGGCCAGCGTGGCTGAATGTGACTCCTTCTCTCGCTGCTTCACAATGACCTCGCAGGCCTTCCACTCAGCCATCACCTTCTGGTACCTCAGAGCAATGTCTGCGTCCACCTGCAGACAGAGACACACCCTGAGACACTGCCCTCCCTGCCAGAAGGAACTGACACTGGGAGGAAACAGGAGGGAGAGCTCTAAGGCAGGAGCAGGGTCTCAGACTGAAAGCCCAAAGGATGCTGAGACCCTGTTGCTGCTGCAGCAGCACATCCCTGTGACACCTAGTCAGGTGTTGGGTATTAAATGCAGGGAATTAATAACACTGGAGGCACCAGAAAGAATCCATAAAAACAGGTGTATACACTACCAACAGCACTGTGCCACAGACAGTGACCCAGGACAGAACAAAAGATGTCATGTGAAACCTCACACAGAAGTCAGATGCAATCTGTGGAGCAAGGGAACGAGCACTGCCTCTACCTGCATAATCCCTAATTCCATCCCACCTCCTTCCAACTCCTCTGCTCCAACTCTAAGGTAGCCCTTGTGAAGAATTCCAGGCCACAGGTTCATAAACACCAGCCTGTACAGTCAGATCCCGGGACAAACTCTGGAATCCCAGCTCGCACTGCACCGTGCATGGACAAATCTATCTGCACTGGGCACCACAGGAATAGAGCAGATCTCTGTCACTGGTGGCCTTCTCTTTTGAAAGACAGCCACAGAAACCCCCTTGAGCTATTAAGGGACATGGAGCAATTTTACTACTCTGTCACTTGTCAAGAGCTGAAGAGAAACCACAATTGTGAGCTGAGCTGGCTGAGCTGCTACCCGAGCGTTCGTGCTAAGAGCTGCAGGCTATTTGTCACTTGAGGTAGCTGTTGACTCATAAATCATAAAATACAACAGTTAGTGGAGGGCTGGAGGACAGCCACATCTGGGAGTGCAAAAATACCATCAGAAGACAAAGATGATAAATCACCTGCTATGACTTCAGTTAAGGACACGATGAGTTTCCTGTACGTGCAGGTGTTATGACTGTTTTCATGTCACTCATTTAACAGACTCCTATATTCAGTGTAACCCATTCCTTTGAGAAGTCAGTTATTACTCTTGTTTACTACTGGTGTTGAGTAGCTCAATACAATTCCAGGTAAATTCAGAGTACCCCTAGGTTAGTAGGGTACAAACTCAGGGAGAAAAACCTTCTGTAGGAGCCTGTGTTCTGCAGATCAGATCTTTTCTATCTTGTAACATCTCTGTATGAATTCTATGTAATTTCTATCATACAGACCCAAGTATTTATCTCTTCTTGCTAAATCTCCCATGTTCTAGCTGTACAAATGCACGTGCCCTTTGGAGATGGGCTAGCATCCATAAGAGATGGCTTCACATCTCCCACTCTAAAAACTAAGCACCTGGGTCCTCCTGTTCATTTCCAGACATACCTTTTATTTCTACACACAGATCATAAATCCCATAGTACATATACCTGTGGAGATCAGAGACAGTAAAATGCAATCTGTGCAAGAAACCAATATCCTGCCTTTCTTGAAAATCTGAGATTAAAAGAGAATGGAGCAGTGCTCAGTAGAACATTCCTGATGTACACACTACAGCCAGAAAATCTGTAATAAACATCTACTAAGATGACTGGATTCAGGGGGGAGAATCTGGACTGTGACCCAGTTTGAACAGTGAAGGGCTCTGTTTCTCCATCTGTGTTCAGAACTGGCTTTTAAAGATTATTGGGATGAAAACAACTCAAATTGTCTCAGCAATGTTTGGTAAAAAGGGAGCTGCTTATGAAGTGCCCCGTTTGCAAGACACTGATTTGTCCATGGCAAGGCTCGAGGTCAGGCTGCCCTTCTGCTCTGCAGATGCTCACAGGGATATAAATTACTCCTTGGCATGTAAAGTAATTGGGAGTTAGCAAATGCCAAATGTTTTGATATATAAACCACTCCTTATCAATTTAATCCAGAACAGAATCAGCTACTGCATGAGTCCTACCTCCCTGGTAATAACACTAACTGAAAAGCAGATTAATGTGTTAATTATATTGCAGGGCAAAGCTCATTACTGTTCCATCCAGTTCAGCCAATCTTTGGGTGATGTCACAGAAAAGCAATGTTTTACCACCACACAGTAACTCCAGAGGGTCCATCTGGGCTGTTCCCAGCTCCAGCAGAAGTCCATGCATGCAGACGCAGTACCATGGAGAAAAAATAGTTATTTCAAGGAGCAGTCTGAAGTATAATTCAGCTAACACACCATATAAAAGAGGGGTGAAAAAAATCCCCATCCCAGTGTCAATGTCACCCCATTCTATAAGTGACAAATTTGTGGACACAGGGTGTGCTCGGGGCACGTGCATGCCACAGGCAGAGCTGAATGCAGGTTCCCTGACTTCAAGAAAGAAAGAACTCTCATTTAGTGACATTCATACATTAAAATATGGTATCAAAACCCTTCTGCTAGCATGTGTTACTAATGTTTTCAGTAGTGTTTTGCCCTTGGGAATATTACACAGTAATAAAGACCAAAAAGTATTCAGAAAACAAAACCTGCTCTGCAAACATAACTCAGATTCCACAGAAGCTGTCTTACCTGGTCCATCTCCTTCTTGGCCATGCCAAATTTGTAGTGACCTAACAAGAATGGCCACACTTCCTTCCGAATTTCATGCTGGACTCCACCATAGTAAACTCTTCTTAATAGTTCCAGTTCCTTGTAGTTCTACAGTGGCCAGGAGAAAGGAGTTTTAAAGGCAATACATCTGTATTTAACTCAGGTACACTCAAGAGACTCTTCACACTGAGTACAGAGACAGTGAAATACATGCAGGATACTAAGTAAATTCTGCAGCTTGATTCAAGCCTTTAGAGCCAGTCTAATATAGGCTGTCATGCCTTCCGTGAAAATAATCAAAATTTGAATATATCAGTTGCTTTGATAATAATTTGTACCTTTGCCATCATCAGAGAAGCAAAGATTCTAAGAACTGACTCTCATTAGTTGAGGGGCCCTGTGGTCAAACACCTTTAATATTTCTTGGGGCCCACTGCAGGGGATTCCCTGCCCAGCGCAGCAGTGTGTGGAGCCCGTGCAGGGACATTAAGGGGACGTGCCACTGACCTTCTTGTCCTTCTGGTACTTGCTCCAGACCTCCTTGGTGAGGCCGGCGGCGGCGCTGGCGGGTCTGTCGGGGGGCACGATGCTGTGGTTGACCAGCGCCGAGAGGTGCGTGCGCACCGTGGACAGGTGCCGGCAGTGCGCCAGCCCTGCGGGGACAGCGAGGGGCAGCTCAGCCACAGCCCTGCCTCGGGGGCGCCTGGCAGCCCCCAGGGACAGTCCTGCCTGCGCTGAGCTCGCCCTGCACCGTGTGAGAATGAGCACTTACAGCAGAGCCAGAGGTTAAACACATCAGACACAGACCGGCAACATCCACGTCGTGTATTACACTGCCATATAAAACTACATTCTGTCTTCACTGTGCATCACTCCTCCCACTGCCAGCTGCAAAACTCACAAATATGGAAATACTGGAACTGGAGTTACAGCCACCCTGCTGCCCTGAATTCAGAGGCAGACTGCTTTCCAAGCCAAACGTCCCATGTTGTTTAGATGAGTGTGTGGACACCACATGGGCCAGATATAAGAAGCTTCACTTACATCCATAAAAGGCTCTGGAAATTATCTGCCTCTTCATGCTTTCACACAACATCTTCAGTGGAGTTCTGTGGACAGGCATCAACAGGACAAGAGCAGGTGGTGAGGACAGAGAGCATCAGGAATTTCATGCTGATTCCTGTGTCCTACACACAGCAATTTTTTTCTCTGCAGCAAGATTTATTTAGTTAAAGGACACAGTAATAACAAACTCCATTTATTAAAGCATTTTCCCCACCAGCATTTTGGCCCCAGACAGATTTTCACACAGTCACAATTGCTGCAGGTGCACTGTAGAGGTCTGTGTCAAATTGAACTGTTGCCCTTCATTCAATTGTTAATGACTTGTTAAAGATAACATTCCCAGAGCTGAAGTATTTTACACTGGACGAAAGAACTAGATGCAATTTTTTTATCAAAATGTGTCTTGAGCATAGTTTAATAGGTTAGTTTTAATAAGCTAAATTCCTTACTGCCTAAATTCATCTTTTTTATGTTAGAAACAACTTGAAATTTGTTACTTTAAAATTGTTACTCTTAGTCTTGAGTGCTGGAACCACTCAAACCTTCCTGCTTTTACCTGTGGCATGCACAGTCCCCAGGTAAGCTCTCTGCACAGCTTGCTTACCGGTCGTGGATGCAGTTGCAGCAGCTGGGAATGTCGTAGGGAGAGCTGCCCAGGGAACAGGAGACACAGGAGGAGCCCTGGCTGCAGTGCTCCAGCTGCCATGACAGCAGGTTTGCCCCAAAGCCTTGCATCTCTATCATCTCACTGGTGTCTGTGGAAAAAACAAACAAAACAGAAGGACATCAGCCTTTTCCCTTCTCTCCCCCTCCTCCTTCTGTGCATCCTGGTGGTTCATGCTTCACTTCTCAACAGGCTCTGAACCTCAGTTCCAGAAACAGGAGAGCAGCATCCTCAGAATCACTGCTCTGGACCTGCAGCATGCTGTGCAGAGTCCCTTCCCAGGAAGCAAAACCCCTTCACCATTTGCCCCTCTCTTGCCCATGCACATCCCAGTTCATGTTTCAAGAGAATAGAGAGAAGATTGCCGCAGTAACAACTAAACTGGTTCTTGTGTAATACTATGGAAATGTTATTTATGGCCAGAAGAGATCATCTAGCCCAACCTTCTATTTAATTCAGGCCTCAGAATTTCATTTTGCAGTTCCTGGAATCAGCCATGGAACTGCTGGTCCAGCCAGAGTGAAAGCTGGAGCATGAAAGAAATTAAGGCAAACTGAGTCAGTTACTTTCAGAAGATGTTACTTTTCCCCTCAGAACCAGATCCTAAAATACTTAGCACAGAAGGACAGTTTCAGTCCTGCTAATGTCCACACTATATTTATAAAAGGATACTCTCTACAGGAGTATGTGATCCAACTGTACAATGCAGCTTCCTGAGTTATCCCTGCTCCACCAAATCTATCTGCCTTTTTAACCAGCTTCAGAAAGACAACTCAAAAAATCAGCAGCTCCCTTCAGAAAGCTTGGCAGCTCTTCAGCCTTCCCAGCTGGCATTTGAACTCATAGGGTTTTTGGTTTATAATAAATAACTGGCCTTTCAGCTCACCCATGATTAAAATTAAGGCAAATACAATAATGTATGTCATAAAGTATGCCACTAAATTAACAGTTACAAGCAAAATCCAGTCCCCTGGGCCGTGCTTTTAAAACAGGTATTTGTTGAGTGGTGGGGGGGGGCTATTCCAAACCATCTCATGCATTTTAAATCAAGGTAGCACAAAGCATTTTAGGAGTGCCTATTAGAAAGTGGGCAGAGGTGAGGGAGGAGTGGAGTAAACCCATTTGTTAACAGAAAAAGCACAGGCTCATGCGGAAGCAGTCATGTGTGTTTCATTTCACAAAACTAAGTGTGATGCAAAAATGCTCTTCACCTTAATTCTTCAGGAAGGAGCTGAACGACCCAGTCTTTATTGCAGCTTCTTATTGGGTTCAAATAAAAACCACTGGATAAACATTTTTAGATCATTAGTTTTTGCCTCCCCTCTGTAGACAGGAAAATTGGGTTTTTCAGTTTTAATTTTTTATTCTGTTTTTTTAGAGAAACAAGGAAAGAACCCCACAGAACCTAAAGATTCAGATGAAAGGTACCTGAATTAGTGAAGAATTAGAGTGAACAGCATCTTTTATTTAATTGTAGTGGTGTTAGCTGTAACTTCAGCTACATGCAAAAGTCGAGCATGTTGCAAAATGTCAAAGCAGATGGCTGGCAAACCTGCTACAACAGTGTTGTCATTATGGGATGGGGCTGCTGGAGAGACAGCAGCCCAGCCAGGCTATTCCCAGACACATCCCTAACTCTACCATCCCCTTCAAGATTAAATAACCAAAAGCAGACACCTGACAGCCATTCTAGTGGGATAACTTACTTATTCTATCAACTGACTAAGGACTAAATTGTGTTCCTTATGATTAATGTGTATGTGGCAGTTAAATGTTCTCCTTCCCATTTTTGCCCACATCCAAGCACAATCAGTTAGGACACAGTGAAACTTCCTAGAACAGTGTCTTTTTTCAAGGGGAAAATGGAACTTCTTTCCGTCCATGCCTTCCAAGAAGTCTTTATTAACTTGGGCTGAGCTTTATCAGTTTCCAGGGGCTGCTCCCTTGGGATAAGTGTGTGGGCACTCCTTAGAACACCTGTTCATACCCTGGTCTAAGCCAGAACTTCTGCATTGTACAGAGATGCAGGGCAATTGTTGTCTCTTGCAGTCAGCCCCACCAGTCCAGGGTATAAAAGCAAGCACTTCTCAGAATTCAGAGCTAAACTATTGGATGCCCAATGCACACACATCTTGAGAATACCAACTTAAATAATATGAAGAAATAGATGACAGATTTGTGGAGGGTGGTAGAGCTCACAGCTGATCCTCTGAAGCCCACCCAGCCTATGGATGCACGTGGAATGAAAGCACCAACCCCAGAGCGGTACTGCATCTCCACACAGCCTTCTCTGCACACTCTGCTACCTCATCTGTGAGATCATAAAGCTGTTACACTCCCTCCTTCTCTCCTGAGAACCTGCTCTACTATCAGCCTTTATGAAGGTGGGGCAGGAAGCCCCACAGGAGAGGAGGTTTGATGCTCAGCAGCACACACACCAAGGGAGAGGGAAATGCTGCTCCTGCTCCCCATGGGCTGTGAGCCCATTCCCAGCCTCTGTGCACAGTCACCTCCGTCTCCAGATCTCATGGTGTGAGTGAAGTGTCTGTCCCTGTAATAATGCCAACACTGTTGTATGCATCAGTGGAAGGAGCTGCAAGAGAGCTCTGGGACACAGGGGGAGGAGGATAAAAACCTTTCATCCTATTAGGAGCTGTGAGGTTCCGAGAGCAGATCATTGATAGCATTGCGTGTAGCTTATCTTCCTCCTCCTCATCATCGTCAACAGAGGTAGAGCGGCTGGCAGCTAAGTGGTGGTAGTTAATAGTTACTGCTCAAAGAAAATAGTGAAAGAGGAGCATAAGAAGAAAGAACTCAATGCTGTGGGAAAGCTCAAAAGGACATGGTCAGCAAAGACAAAGGACCTGAATCGCGTCCTCTGCTCGAGGGCACAAGCTCTTGTAAATGCGAGTGAAAACTGAGTTTCTTACAGAAACAAAGCATGCTCCACCAGACTCAGGCCAGCCTTTGAGTGTGCACAGGCTGTGAGAGCACACGTGGCACACCATAGCAAGGGAGAAAGATCCCAGTGCCAGCCTGCAGCAGCTGAGTATGCTTTTGAGCAAAGCTCCATGGGAATTCTAGGTTCCAGTTAGCTTCTGTCCTTCACTGTGCCCTTAGCAATGCTGTGGCCCCTTCTCTGAAACCTGTGCCAGGTGCATCCAGACAGCAAACCCTCACTCCCAGCTGTGTGTGGCTCTGCAAACAGGCACAGCTCTTGCCTGGCACAGGACCTGCAGCTCCTGGCCCATGAGCCCTCAGGCTCTGCAGCCCCTTCACCAGGCCAAGGCACAAGGTGCTTTGCTGGTGTGTGCATAGACTTACCTGTGCCAGCCAGGAGCCCTGACAAAGCCCAGTCAGCACTGTGGCTCAGGCCTGGGAGGCTGCAGAGGAGACTTCTGCTTTCTCAGCTGCACTAAGTCCCAGTGTGAGCAGTAACTCCCCTGTAAACTTTAGGGTCTGATCTTCCCAGGAAATTCTTGCTTCTTTGTCAAGGGGAATAAAACGTAACATGCTGTTTGAGAACTAGCTCAAATGCCTTCTTGCATGTAAGGAATTTGTATTCACTGATGACATGAGGTGGTTTGGTGGTTGGGAATTCATTTCGTTTTCTTGGAAGGGCCTTTATTTATCCATTGTTAAGTTTGTGCTTCCAAGCCAGGAAAACTTAGCCCAGGGAGTTTGTGGGGTACATTTAAGAGTTTATGGTTGGGTTTTTTCCCTAATAACAACATTATGAACAAGCACTGTGGCCAGTAAAAATATCCTCATTTCAGGAGCAAAACTGCTCTTGGCTAGTCAAGCAATCTTTTTTGTTTCAGTCTCAGTTTGCAAGCCCAGGGGAGTATTTTGAAAATTTCCTCTGTAAAACACAGAGTAAATATAAGATTCACCACCTCAACTCCATTCCCACTAAGATAGTAAGTCTCACTGCATTAAGGAAACCTAAGCTGTACCTGTTGATCACAATTATCTCTCAGTGAAATATATTAGAGGTTTGGGGTTTTTTACCCCCTTACAAAAACGTGGCTTGTCACCTGCAGATACTTCCCAGGATATTACTTCAAGATTTTCTCAGATGCTTGATTTGGTTTTTAATGTTGTTTTTTTTTTTTTCAAACAAAGCAGAACAGAGGCACTTACTGTTATCGTGCTTGTGTCCAGGATAAATAATTCTGAAGACATAGTCCGTGGATGTGTCCTCAGCTGGCATCTCTTCCAGCTCCACTGATTTGTTGCTGTTCCGTTTTCGAAGCTTTGGAAACACCTTGCCCTAGAGAAAATAATAATTCCATACATTCAGCTATGAGTGACTAACAGAGTACAACAAACTAAGTACTGCAGACCTTTGGCATTTTAAATCTCCAAACTTTCAATGTTCAGAGGAGGTGAGAGAGAAAACAGTGGAGTCATATACAGCTGGTGGTTTAGGGGTACTTAATACTACTTTTCTGCATGCTATAAACCAGTCTTTTTTTGTAATTTATGGGAGATCGGCAACCCAGGCCTCTGGCAGCAGCTCTGTCCAGTCCATCTGAGTCTCACTGCTATTGTGTGGGTTTGTATCTTGATGCAGCAGCAGATTCCAACTCACTGCCCAATGGCGTAATGAAGGTATGAACAGTTTTTTATAGACCACACGTATGAAAAGCAAATTGGACTAAATTGAGTTATTCTGCATCCTACTTTACCATAAAGCAGCTGGAAGTCAGTGCCCAGACCCTGTGGAGCAGAGATATCAACACCAGCCCCACCCAAGAGCTCACCAGAAAGAGCAGTACCTTGCCCTGCTGGGACCACAGCGGGGGCTCCAGCTGGCCACGGGGCAGGAGCCCATTCTCCAGACAGGACAGGAAGGCGAGGAGGTGCCCTCCTTGGGGGAAGTGCAGCGGAGGCCTCTGGGTCCCATCCTGACTCACCAGCACTAATGTCCATCTGCTTTCTGCTGCAAGGAGGACAAGGGGAGTCCACACTGTTACATCAGAGCCTCAATTTTCTGCTCTTACCTTCTAAGTAAATTTTATCTGGGATCGTCTATAAGTAGATAAATAAACCTTTGTAAAGGCACAGTGTGATCTAAGGATGATATCAGCCCTTTAGTCCTAAAGAAACTCAAGATACAAGCAACTATGAAAGCCTCATACAGTTGTCATCCTCTCTCAGCTGGGGCTGGAGATTTTAACACTCATTCCCACAAGCCAGAACTAATCAGAGGTGTTCCCGACACTGAGGGAGGAAAGCCAATCATTCAAGTGGCTCTTCTGTTTATGTATTTTTAAGGAATATATGCCATGGGGTTGTGCTTACGTTGCTGATGGCAGTGGATGCAGACAATCTGGCTCAGTGGCACAATCAATGCGTAGTCCCAGTAAACACTAAAAGGGAAGGAAAGTGCAGGAAACATTGTTTTTTCCATATTCAGGAATGCTTGCAGTTCCAAGCATCTGATAGAAAGACTCTGCTAAGTTAACAACTGCCTATTAAATTTGGTCAATTAAAGTAAATTATTAGTCAAGTAAATGGCAAAGAAAGCTAATTTCTTCACACAGGATATTCTGGTACCGGGTTTGTACAACCTCTGCTTCCCCCTTCCCCTCCCCTTCCTCTTTGCTGGTGCCCCCCAGCAGGTTACACAGTGCTTCCCATCTTTCCTGAATGCAATGAGTACCTTTTCTCCAGTTCTGAATCTCCAAGGGTTCCATTCATCAGCTGGTTTGGAGTCCATTTTAATGTCAAACTATCTGCTGACTGATGCAGGGAGAGATACCCAGGGATTGCCTCCAAGTCATCTTTCTGTTCACAGAAACAACAGACAACCCAGGTGACTCAAGTGCACAAAGTATCTGCAAAAAGATACTGTTCCAGTCTTTCTATACCAGGCAAGTTCCAAAGCTGCAGTATCTGGGAAGTGTTAAGGGAAACCCTAACAGCACAAGTACTGGTATACAATGTTGCTACTAGAAAGAGGGGAAAAATCACAACAGTCAGCTGGCTTATGAAATACAGTTCAGTATGTTTGTTCCTGCCTACAGGCCCATTGCTCATTGACAGTGGACAGGCAACGAAAGCATTTGTGACATGTCAAATGTACCCCAGCCCAGGAGAGCCAAGCAGAAGGCAGCTCTGTGCTGAGCACAGAATGCAGTGAGCCCTTGACAGGGCTGAGGTCTACCCCAGCTACAGCAGTGCCTCCTGCAGTCCCAGCCCCAGGCTGCAGGCACTCACCGGCTGCACCAGGACGTTGTTTTTGCCGTAGAGCAGGTGTGTGCGGGAGTTCTGGTGCAGGGACTCCACGTACTCCCGTGCCGAGGCAGCAAAGCGATCTTCCGACGTGCTGCCGCTGGAGTGGCGCTTCCGGATCTGCACACACAGCCAGGGCGGGTCAGGCAGGGCACAACACAGCAACTCAGTCTCTAGAGAGTGCAACTCTTGTGCACCCAGCGGCGTGTGCAGAGAAATCACCTGGACTCTTAACTCAGCCCTGCCACTGGCAGCTCAGAATTTCTTGTGAGCTACCCAGTCAGATCACGACTGTCAAAAGCCACAGAACTTACTGCTGGATCTCAAGCTTTTCTACTAACAGATAAAGAGGACACTGTGGCCCAAATGGGCTTCTAATCTGTGATACAGCTTAGTTACAGAAGAGAGAAGAAAGGCTGTTCCAGATTCAGCTATCTCCCTCATGGGGCTGCTTTTATCATCAGCCTGTGCCCTAACTCATAAGCAGGTACAGAGTAAATACCTACTCCCAGGGCTGGGCGCTTGGAGGGGGAGTCCTGGCGGCCGTGCGCGCCGTGGATCCGGTGCCGCTGCACCAGCTCGTCGGCCGAGGGGTCTGTCCAGTAATGGTCAGCTGTCTTTAGCTTGGTGTACTCCAGAGCACAGGGTCCAACTAGGAAAAGAGACCAAGGCAGAAACCTTCTGAGTCTGTCCAGAGACATGCCCAGTGCTATCCTGCTGGCTGAGCACTGAAGGTGAGATTTCCTTCTCAAGCCAAGTGAATATTAATGGTCACTGATCCTACAGGATCAGCCCACAATACAGACAACAATATAATGATGTATCACTCCTATTACCCAGGGCTGTATAAGAGTATTCCTGTAGGACACAGCAGCATTAGCAGTTACAAACTGCCAGCAAAGGTTCAATAAAAATCCATTCCCATTTTGCTTTCCGATCCAACCAGTAATTACTAATCAAACCAGATGATCAGTCTCTTCTGGTCTGCAACAAAACATCTTCACTGTTGCTCTATTATAAATAGTTAACTACATACAAGATACAAAATTCACCTCTTATAACACTGTCATAATGCAAAATGCTTTAAGAAACTATTTATTTTCTTCAGCATAAGAAGTAACTTTGCAAGAACTCACCTAGCAGAGAAGCCAGTATTGGGCCACAAACAGGATCTGCCAGTAAAGCTTCTTTTTCATAGTATTTACTAGGAATAAAAGATCAGAACCCAGTTAATAACATTACTTGGTAGGAACAATTTTAAAGCTTGGGTTTAGCTACAGGTCTAACACAATGGGCCTCTCGATATGCTCATTCTGTCTCGTCTATTTTTCAGCTGAGCTCGGAGAGGCAGGAGCTTGCCTTGTGCTCAGTGTGTTTACCCAGCATATTTGATTTGGGCCTTTGGGCAGAATTACAATATGGGAACAAACAATAGTTCTCTGCAAGCAATTTTGTCCATTTTCCACAGAGACAAAACAATCCACACACATCTTAAATATCTCTTCCATCTGTGAGGAATCATCTTGAAACACTGTGAAGAACAATGAACTACTACACTGCTCTTGCAATGACCCCAAAGCCTTGCCACTGCAGCAGGCAAAGCTGCTTTACAAAACCACATAGGCAAAAAATCCAAACACCCACAACTCTGGAACGCTGCTGTCCTCTGTGGTCTGTTCACTAGATGGGGCTCAAACTCTAAAGCACCTGCTTCTCCTCCAGGACAGAACAGTTCAAGGATATGACCAGTAATGACACAAAAATGCATGGTAACAAGTCTTATGAAAAAGTTTGGTTTATTCACCAAGTCAGGTTCTCAAAATCACACACCTGCAATGAAGGACCTGATCCTAACTCATCTGAATGGATGGGGAAGGCAGGGAGGTGAACATCTACAACACACAGTGTTGGAACAACTGAGAGCAAACTCCCCTGATGTGTCTCCTGTGGATTATGTGGAAAAGAAATTAAAACCCCTTGTACTCATGTATCTGCAGACACTGAGGCAGTGGACTAAAATGCTTTCATTAACTGTGTCTCTGGGACATGGCTAACCCTCCCTCTGTCTCTTCTGCACACAGCTCATAAAAGCCAAGCTGGTATTGCATATCCCAGAGTAACAGTTTGCTTGAACAGCACAAAGACCTTTCTTCCATTCTCTTGCTTTTAGTGGCAAGATACATCATTAAAGTAAAGCCAATGACAAGGAAAACAGTAACACAAACTTGGAAAATACTGAGAAAATAAGCTGCTTTGCCCTTAGCTCTCATCCTTGTTCAGACCCATTTGCTATGGATGAACAAGAATGTGTTGCCAGTGCAGAACGACAAGAGCTCCCCTGCCAGCAAACTGCCTTTCTGGGACCACACCAAGCTTTAGGGTCCCTTCTTTTCTCTTTTTATGGGAGATTGTCCTCAGTGTGCCCCATTAAGTCTTCTGTATCATGGGTTATGGGAGGGCAGGAAGGGTAGGAGTTAAGAGCCACTCCTTGGCAAACCACAGCTGATGCTGGGCAGCAGGACGCAAGAAAAGAACAGAGAGGACTCAGTTTTGTCTCTTAAGGAGTCTGTGGGGAATACATCATAAAGCATTGATGCTCTTCTCTGGTTTTGCAAGGGAAGACTTTCACTTTACACAAAGCTTGATTTTCTAAAAAGGAAACATGATTCAAAGAACCTGTTTTCACAACTGTAAAGATTTATGTCACTAGCTCCTCCTGTTCTATTTCTCCTTTCTTTCATCTACAAGAGGCATTTCCATCCTAAAGTTCCAAAGGATTATTTTCAACTCATGATCTATTAGAAGATATTTCTATCCCACTAAGGTATAGGTCCCATTAGAATATGGGCACCTAATATACTTGAAGTTAGGTTTGTAGCTGATTTCTGGAAAGCTGAATGCCTCTTAATGTTTTTTTTGTAAGCCTGAAACACTGTCACTGATGAAAAACTGAAGTGCATTTTTTTCTAAATGCCTGTATAACTGGTTTTCACCTTATTAGAAGCCTGCATCTCAGGGGTTTGCCGAAGACTTTTGATGAAATCCCTTGCTGCAGACACCTAAATGCATCAGTCCAACAAATCCTTGTGCTTCTGCTGCTTTCCTTACCTGCAGTTATCAACAATGTACTGCACAATCTTGTCCAGCACCTTCTCAATCAAGGCTGTCCGAACCCAGATGTGCTTGATGGCCTGAGGTGTCAGGACAGGTGTTTTGCTTGTGGTTGATCCCTGCCTTTTGAGGGGTTCCTGCCCATTTGGCTGATTTTTCCTGCAAAAGGTGATAAAATAAAAGTAGTCAGAATTTGCACTGTTTGATGACAACTCCATCATCTAGTGAAACCCATCCTCCTGCATCAGGTAACACCGTGCAGTTGCAGGAGAAAGGTGGTTACAAAGCACAGGGGCACATGCCTTGGCACTCCACACACTGCCCTGAGCTGAGAAGAACAGGAACCCTCTGAACGTCTTTCCCAGAAAACCTCCCCCTTAAAACAGAAGGTCCCATTTTGCCTCAGTGAGGAAAGAAACCCTGACATCTTCAAGTCCTTTGCCAGCACTTGTGCTCCCTTTCAGAAAACTGTTCAGTTACACAGAGTGAATACACTTGTTCGGGGCGGTTTGAGTGAGATCTGTAATTCCTCTCTGCATTGACAAGTCCTACAGGAGCCATGGCAGCAGCCCTACAGGAAGACATGTGACCCCACTGACATCAGAGCAATTTGGGTGTTTAGCTTCATCCTAAACAGGGGTTTTCTTAAGCCACAGCCTCAGGAACAGTTAGGCTGTTACAGCCCTTCTGTCTCATTTCATACATCCAGCAGAGCGAGTCCACCCGCTGCAGTATTTCCCAATAGTATCTTTGCTGTGCAAATTTTCTACAGCACTTAAATTTTGTGGCTGTTAATAGCTGAAAAACACTCAAAATTTGTCCAAGAGAAACCACAGAATTGAAGTTCATTTGCTCCTCTCTGTTAGAAGACACAGCCAAAGTTCTCTGGTGGTTAGAGGGGTGTTTGTGTGGGCTCTTAACCAGGAGAGAGGCTGGTGAATTTTCAGTAGAAAGCATCCTTCTTCCCAACATTTAAAAAACTAAAACTAATAAAATCCTTGTCTGTATCCATAGGCACAATTAAAAATATATCAAAAACAGGTATACATCTGTCAAAAACTACATAACAAAATCTGATAATTACAAGTCCATTAAAGATAAAAGTCAGAAAATTACACAGAAATATAAGTGCTAATTTAATAACTGTCAATAATTGAAGACAAGTTCTCTCAGCAAAGTCCTTCTTACAGCAAATTGATCAGAGGCTAAAAGTTCCTATGATGTGCAAAAGAGCTCTTAGGGCTCAGCAGTGCCTACAAACAGAATTAAAAATGCTCTTGTCCTGAGCTTACAGGACAAGACACTCATGTGCTGTGATTCCATCTACAGAACCACATGGAAAATTTTAACTTTGCTACTCACCACCAGCAAGAAGTCTAAGACTTTCAGTAACCTCAAGTCCTTGACTCCAGGATTCTGTTGTGCTTAAGTCCAGTATGTACTGAACAGCTTTCCTATAATGTCCTTCTTCCCATTACTCTTCATATCCATTAATTTAAGTATTTCTGCTATGATACCTACAAATTTGTTCCTGGTTTGGCAGGAGCATGCCAAAACAGCTTTTCCAGTATGTCTGTTCTTGAGTTCCTCCTTCCACCCCCTCCCTTCCCACCAACAGTCCAAGCTGGCCCACCATATCCTGACTGTGAGCCCTCTCTGAAATCACCAGTAATTAGTCACTTCTGTTGCTGTGTGTGGGTTGCATGTGCTCCTCTGCTGTACTGAGAAGCAAAATGAAATACCAAAGGCCCAGCTCCCCATCTCTGTCCCTGTGCTCACTGCCAGCTTGATCAAACACAAACATCTACAGCCACTAACAAGACAAAGCTGTATCACCCGTGGGCGAGACAGGCCCCCGTGCACTCAGGGGCAGCCCGTGTCCCACCGTGCTGCACACACACACTGCATCGACCTGGCTGATAACTGAGCTCAGCCTCACCTGCTCTCCACCTGCTGCTGCAGCTCCTGCACCTTCTTGCACACATCTCCAGCTATGGCACAGGTCTTGCCCACCTTGGTGAAGAGCGCGGCCACCTTGTCCGTGCGCAGGAAGCCGGCAGCCCTGCGCTTCAGCATGTGCAGGAGACACGCCTCCACCACACCTGTGGGAAGGACACAGAGCGTGAGGGGTGCAGCTGCCTTCTGCCTCCTCCTCACTGCCACTGGGCAGCTGTGGGTCAACAGAGCTGGGGGACAGACAGACAGGAATCAGGAACAGATGACATGACCATGCGTCCAATCTGCAACTACAAGCACCTTGTAAAATACAAATAATGGCAGTAAATAAATGAACTGAAGTCTCTCTGAGTATTTTCACATTACATGTGCCACACAGAACCACACTAATATGCCCTGATGGCCACCAGTAAAACACTGCACTGCACTATGCTAGCCTTGCAAGACTGCAGCAGAAATCTATCCAGCCCTCATGTAACCTGATGCAGGGAAAGGAAATGAGAAATACAAATTAAAAACAAACAAACAAATCAAAACAAAAAATAAGCCTTCCTTGTCTATCAGCTTCTGAAGTGAGACTGCAGATGACTCACAGAGTCATACAAAGGGATGAAGGAGAACAGACCAACTCATTCACAGGCAAGGGAAAAGACCCAGCTCTGTGCCAGGTGTGTGCCCAGGGCAGGGCAGCCTTCACCAGGCTCTGAGTGCAGCACTGAGCAGGGCTTTCCTGTGCTGAGTGGCAGCAGGCAGCCCATCGGGACACCCAGCTCCCCCTGCCACCTTAAATACTGGTTGCAGTAACAAATGGCACTCCATCTGCTCTGACACTCTGCCTCTCCCCCCACACTCTGCGGCTCTTTTTGAGAGAAGGCGGCATTTTGTTGCACTTTACACCCAACACTGTCAGGTGCTGAGCATTTCCTCAAGACTTCTTACTGTACTTAAGGCTCCAAATCCCGTACCACCTGAAAGCCTGCATCTGAGAAAGACCTGTCCTCACTGTTCGGGCCCCCAAAATTAACCTGAGTCCCAGGCCAGACTGGGGGCCACACAGAAACACCTCCTGCCTGCTGAACCCTGAGGGGCCTCACCCAGGAGCAGCCAGAGCCAGACAGAGCTGCCATCTCTGGAGCCAGGCTGGGTCCCCTGCAGGGAAAGGAGCATCCGTGCAGGGAACGCCGCAGAGTGGCGGGGGCTGGCGCGGCCACGGAGCCGCACGGGGGGGGACAGCGAGTGATGACAGCACGGGGAAGTTCCTCACAGCACGGTCTAGCTCCTGTCTAGCAACCCAGCTCTTAACCCAGCAGCTGTTTTGCTCTGTCTTTCAATTAGAAATAAAGAAAAAAGAAAAGCAGCTTTCCGGATGCCTGGAGCAATGCAGCAATTTGATTCCAAATCTTAAATGAAGCAACCTGCCTTTAAAAATAACTGCAAAGAAGTGCATTGCTGTTGCTTAGGAAACAGGCCCTCTTCCTACCTTCACCGCTTTTTTTTTATTTCTTTAAAACAATAAAATATTAATGAAACAAATTTAGTGAAAAGCACAGCAGGCACAGCTTTAATTATTAATAAATGTTGCAGCTGCCACTGAGAGAAATTTCCCCAGTGACTGTCCCTAGAGCCCCAGTATTTAATTATTCCATTGTGACACTTCTCATCACAAGAACTTGGGTAAGATCAGCCCCCAACTGCCCATAACACAGGTAGGGGTCATTTGCAAGGGGTGAGACACCGGAATTTGCTGCTGCATTGCCTCAAAATGTATTTTCCATAGGACAGTTCTATATGTAAGGCACCCTTGGATTGGGGGCAGGTTACAGCCCAAGCTGTGTGACCCTCAGGTCACTTCATTCTCCTACATTTCACCCCCAGGCTGTCAGCATTCTTCTCTCCAGGCTACTTTCTACAAGAATTATTCCAGAACAGCTGGAATACATTCACATCTGATTTGATCTGAATGCGCTTGCAGATACACCGTGGCTTTTATCCAGTTAAACTATAAAACTATAAAACTATAAAACATCCAAGCAGGGCAGCACATCTTGCGATGCAGATGCCATCCCGTGCCAGCGCAGGGGACTGTGTAGATGCCACCCTGGTGGCACAGGACAGCAGGAAGGGATCCCTCCCCCCCCAGCACGAGAATGGCACGGCACAGCACAGCAGGGAGGGACCAGCTCCCTGGCAGAGCCCCCAGGGCTTTTCCTTGGCTCCGTGTCCAGGCAGGCACTGATCTCACTGCACCTTGCCAGCATTGCCCACAGCCAAGCTCAGTCAGGAAGGAAACGTAACACATCCTGAACAAACTGGCAGAAGAGTCACCTCAAGCTGCAGAACCTTTTAAAAGACATGAGAGGACCTTGGCCTTGGTGCTTTTGGGTAAACCAAAACAGGGGATCCCCAGGAGTTACAAACTGCACAGCTCAGACTGCTGCCTAAAGAGGCAACACAATTAATTTCAGGGGTTATAGTACAAGAACCTTTGGGACAGGGAAATAGGGTTATTTACCCATTTCTGGGAAAATAAACCATTTTTCCCTTTTTGAAATCTGCCACTCTAAGAAGACCTAAAAATAGATGATTTAGCTGTTTCTGGAGAAACTGATAACGTCAGAAAGGCATTGCAGGGTGGTTTTGTGTACATGCAGGTAATTTGTACACTTGTACACGCTTTTGGCTACAGGTATGTGTGCACACAGCTAAGTAACTACTGCACAGCCCAGTGTGATCCAGAGCCTGCCTACTGCCACTGTACCTACAACAAACTCAGACAAAAAGTGACTGGATAAAAAGGCAGCAACTCATCATGCACAGAGTGGAAGAGCAGCTCTGCACTGGGAATAAATCAGCACGGCTCAGGTAATTCCCTTGTATGGTTCAGTTGACAACAGCCATCTAAAAATTCATTAACTCCAACAGTTTTAAGGAACATTCTCTGCAGTATTCACTGCTGAATTTAATTAAGTGCATATATATTATTGATTTACAGTTCAAATAATCATGGTGCCTACCAAGCTTCAGAAAATGTCACTTCTTTATGACTTCACCACAGCTACCTCTTCCAGGGTCAGGTGAACAAGTTCAGTTTTGTCCTTTTTTGCCTCTATGAAAATTCTGACATGACTTAATGGACTGTGAAATGGGAGTTCTGGGGCTGGAAGGGTGCTGAGCAGAAAAAAGAATGCCTGTGGAAGGATTATTTATGGGTTGTACTTAGCAGATGAGATTTTCCTTAGACAGGAAGAAATACTGCAGCTAAATACCTTGTTTTCATGGAAACTGTGCACAGGGAATTGAATTCATGAGGCTGAAGAAATTAAAAACAAGTGAAAAGAAGAGGATGATAAAGAAGCCATCAGATGCTCATGATCCCCAGCTGCTGTTGCTTTATCCTGCTGATCACAGACCTGCCAGTTTGAAACCAGTTTTCTTGCCAAGTTCCAGCCTGCTGTTCCAAGTTCCACAAGCTGAGCAGGGGAGCCCCTGGTACCTGAGTGCCAGCTGAGAGCAAAGGGCTGCAGAGGACACATCCAAACCTGCTCCTTTGCCCTTGTTCACCTGCATTCAACTTTGCTGGGCTCTGTCACAGAACGTCCTATGTTCAGTAATTCCCTAGAAAATAATAATAATAAAAAACCTATCTAAATGGACAATTCCCTGTTCTAAAGTGGCTGGGAAACTTCAGGGCTGAAATTTGGTGACTACTTCTCTTTAAATTTGTGATCATTAGGCTTCAAGGATCTCAGCAACCTTCAGAAAACAGAAGTGTTTTCATTAAACACTGTTAAGGGAAAATCAAAATTACTTAGTTTCTCTAAATTAGTTTCTCTAAATATTGAAAATGATCCAATTTGATGGCCCAGGATCAAAGCAAATGTTTAGCAGAGTTCTCTAAAAAGCACAAGAGATTTTATTTCACTTCTCAAGCTAAAAACACATGCAGTTCAAAAACTGTTTCATTTCACATCAGAGCTAATACTCTGTTTTTTTCTCCTGACTACAGCATACCACTCATTAATTTAAGCATCATCTTTGGAGCACAATCAAAAACCTTCTAAATGTGCATGAAAAAATATTTGCCTCCCCCCAATTATGGTTATCTCTGGTACACTCTCTGGGCTAATGTGTTTATCAAGTGAGATAGAATCTCTGTAAACTATTTTTTAAGCATTATTCATCACTGAAAATGTTTGTTTCCCAAAGAGGAGCAGTGATACAGAGAGACTTGTGTTTTGTTTGTGAGAGATCTGCATGTCCATGGCAGATTATCTTCATTTTTTTTAAATATCAATGCCAAGGATAAAAAGCCAAAAGAATTAAGATGATAAACTGTCAGGTTGGGCAATAGTTATTTACATCTGCTTCTACAGAAGTTACATTTCTGTGAGCTAACGAAAAAAGAGAAAACTGCATTCTCTATTTTCTGTCAAATCTGAATACGGTGCTATTTAGAAGCCTCAGCTAAAAACCCCAAAGCATAAGACATCTCTTCCAAATGGGGCTGATTTTCAGAAGAATTGGAATGCTGTCACTCCAGCTGAAAATGATGGGAACAAAATTGTATTTTCTTTCAAACACAATTAACTTTGTGCAAAATGGGATAACAAGTCATCCTAAGACCAATGAAGGAAACAGCCTCACAACTAAGCACACTGCTGCAGTTAACCCTGGGGTCATTATCAGTGAGACTGTAAACCAGCAGTGTTGGGCACTCCTGCAGCTCAGACAGCAATCCATCCCAAAAGACTCCAGATATCTGGTCTCCAGGAGTCACCAGCCACATTGATATTCCAAGGATTCCTGGTTTTCCACAGCCAGCGTGGATGGAGACTCATTCATGACCTCAGCTGAAGCTCTTTGACAGTGCTCCTACAGTCATGTAAGGCCCTAAAATTTCAGACTTATCAGATCTCAACTACGTGGCTCCAGAAAATCCAGCCACACAAGTGCTTTTCTACTGCCTGCCACCTCCAGAAGGAAATGGAGCACTCATCTGCCTTAGGAAGCTGGGAAGTAACTGTTGAACAGTTCAACAGAAAGTCCAATCTTACTAAGTGTTTTGCACAGTCATTAAAGACAATTGTGTCGTACACTGGATTGGCTCTAAATTGTGAAGAGGACCCAAGAGCCACTCTGATTCTCAGAACACATCAGTCTTTTTGCTGTGAACAGATACTCAGTGACACAGTGCTATTTCAAATGACAATTCCCTCTACTTCTTTTTGAAGAAAGAAGCATCTTACACTGATGATTATCCAAGCCTAGATGCCCCAGGGCTCTGTGCAAAGAAGCTGCAATGGATGGATATGGGGCCCACACATCAGATCTCGAGTGTGGAATTACAGCCTGAAGCACAGACATCTCAGAAGCACTTGTGGGTGATAGCTCTCCTTGCTCTGTTTCTGAGAACAATAAATGCTCATGCAGTCCCAACATACACAGACACTGTAGGAGCTGGAGAGCAGAAGCACCAGCATAAGACACAAATGCCAGCTCAGGAGTACTTCACAGAAGCAGCCATGGAGTCAGGCTCTGACCTGCCACAGCCTGGCACAAGTCAAGACTGCATTTGAGTCTCTCTGAGCGAAGGAAACGCAGGGAAGCTGGAAGAGCTGCTGTACAACTTACAGGAGCACACGAGAGAAGCAGTACTGAGAAGCAGTACAACACTCTCTGCCACCTGGCACATCGTGCTTCTAGTCCTGCAAGTCACCCACACAGAAGGAAGGACCCTGCAGAGCTGGCCAAGGGCACTCACAGCACTGCATGGCTGCTGCATGGATCTGTTTGTGCACGGATCTCCTCAACCACCATGTCCAGAACCACCAAAGGCTTCACAGGCGGCTCAGCTTTCAGAGAAGACTGGACTGGCAGCGGGGCAAGCCAGCCCTCGTCTGTGCTCAGGCACGCCTCTCTGATGCATTATTCACACAGAGAAAGCACCAAGGACTGCTCACTAATGGGAATTCATTCTCTCCCAAGCTCCTCTGGGCAGGCACCACATCCTTCTTTTATTTGAAGAGCTGCACATACGACTAAAAGCAATCACAGGTCCCATACAAACACCTTCAGTTAATATCCAGATCCCGCTCTGCACTCAAACCCTGTCACCTTTCCCAGTGCATAACTGGACAGATCGTGACATGGTTTTGTTCTTCTTTTTTAAGATCTGTGTTATTTACCCACAGCATTACCCAGGAAAAAAAACCCAGCCATTTTCATCAGTTAATAAGAGAAGAAAAGCAGTATGCATAATGGGGATGGAAAAGAAAAAGTTGAGATTAATGCAGCTAAATCAATGGGACTGGCTCATCCCCTAGGGCTGAGCCAGCCAAGCTTTCTCAGCTCCTCTAGGAAAGGGTCTCTGCTCCTCTTCTCTGCACCTGGAATTGCAAGGTCTGCAGCAAAGATCCTCAAGAAATCTATCAGGATAGAGCAGTAATGTAACACCCAGAAACAGCAACTTTTCTCCTTGGGTTCAAAAAGGGAAAAGCATTTCTGGTCTGTAAGTCTGGTCTAGACACAGTTTTAGAACAGATATGGAAGGCAAAAATTATTCAATGACACTGAAGAAAAGGAAAACCAAATACTTCCAATTGCTTTTGATGTGAAGGACTGTAACCAACACTGGTGATAAATTAAATATTAGTATCTGAAGATAGGAAGAAACAGCACATGTCAAGTATCCAAAGTATTCCAAAAAAGCTACAAAGCATCAAGAAAACAAAAAGAGGATGGGAATTTTCTTTGATAGAAGAGCCTCAATGTCTTACAGGATTTGAGTTCAGATTCAGGAACAGGAAAGGACCTGGTGATGTCCCCGCCATAAACCCACCCATGGCTGCACAGCTCTGGGGCATCCCCCAGGAACAGCAGTAGAATCCCCCAGCTCCCTCCTCTCCCTCACATCCTAAGGGACACACACAGTGCCATCCTCAAACAAGGTTTACAAGAAGCCCCAAGCACAATATTAAATACCATTCTGCAGTTCAAATCAGAACTGGCCTTTTCAGTTCAGCCACAAAGGGATTCTGCACATTTTAATTAACAGGTTTAATTACTGGTAGCAGGTTTATTATTCAGGCCAAAAAAAAGCCTTTTGTGCAGTTCATCTATTCCTTAATTTGAACTGAAATACTGAAATCTCATTGAAAAGCCAAATTCTGCATGCTTAACAGTGCCCAAATTACTATTTTTACTTATGTTTACTACCAACCTTTCCCCAAAACACTGTAAGTATATTCCCTCTGCCAAGCTGGCATGCTGGATTTACACCTAAATAACATATATATTAATTGTGACACACACCAACCCTCCATAACCCACCCGAATTTTATGGCAATTAGTTTATAGCATGGGGAATTCAGGATTATTTCATTGAATACACTCAAAATATTATTCAAAGAGAACAAACTACTGAGACTCATTTCAAAGTAAATATTGAAAATGTAGAGATCATTTGGGTGACCATGTCTGAGGCATTCATGAATAAACCCTGTCTGCAGTATGAAGCTGACTTAGTAACCGTTTAATTGCTCCAAGTAGCACGTTACTGTCAGACTGAGGATGGGCAGCCACAGAGAAAAGGCTTAGCAAACTGCAGGCAGCTTTTGGACAAACTCTGTAGGTGTAACGCGCTGAACTGGAAACCCTGTAAATACACTTCAGGTAACGGCAGAAACAGAGAAATGCTTCCTTTGTCTTCCCCCTTTCCCTCAGAACTGCAGAAGTGGGCAAGGGCCGGCGTTCCCGGGGAGGGCAGCCGCAGGCAGCCACGCTGCGGGCAGGCCCCAGGAGGGTGCGGGGGGACAGCGCTGCCCTGGCCCTGCCCAGAGAGCTCCGCCAGCCGCACGTCACGGTGGCGGCCGCCGTTCCCAAGGAAACGTCTCCCAGAACCCGGGCTGCAAACAGCCACAGCCAGCTTCCAGCAGAGGCGCCGGCCCCTGGAGATGCTCCGAACACGCTTGCTGCGCTGCACTGTCCCCTGACTGGCCACACAACAGCAGTGGAACTTGCTCCACAGCAACCCAGAGCCCAAAGGAATTCAGAATTTGTCCCGCAATTGCACACATCAGCCGCAGGCCAAATGGAGCTGCTAGAAATCAGAGGGGATGACAGAGCCCCTGGGATGTAACTTTGGTTATACGCTGGGTGGGGAACAAATACAGAATCTCCTGCACTCACTGCTCCTCCACAAGGGTGAAAACATCAGCACTGCGTCCCTTCTCCCAGAGCAGCCAGGCAGAGACCACAGACTGGAGCAGTCCTCGTGGTTACAAATCCCTCCTCTGGATGAGCACAGCTGACCTGCACAGAGGCACCGTTCCCCCAGGCCAGCAAGCGTGGCACAGAGCTGGAGCATCTCCTCCAGGACAAGGGGCACATGCCATTTAATTGGCACCTTCAGCCAGCTAGCACCTAGGGCAGCTATGAACTGTTCATATACTGATGCAGAGAGACCCTGAAATCAGCCATCATGTATTTAAGAGACTCTTGTTAAACTCAGCCTAGCAGGAGAGTAAAATGATTCACAAGAATTCTATATTTATAATGAAGATTCACCAAAAATGACTCATGTACTGAACCAATCTAATTTTAAATAGAAGGGAAAAACCTCTTGAAGAGTCACATGAAACTGGAGTGGGGGAGGGAAGAGAACTGAACACACAGGAGAGCACCAGCCAGGAGCTGTTAGCCAAATCTGCTGGAAGGGATTTCTCCATTCAATCAGCCAAAGTAAAAACAGAACATTCAGCTTCACCTTTTTCTGGTTTAGAGTTAATCAAGGCCTCCATTCAAAGCAGCAGCAGGCTGGAGTTCTGCCTTAGGACAGGTAGGACTGCTGGGCAATAATGAGGCAGCTTAGTGCAGAGCTGAGAGTTCTTCAGACCATGAAGAATACAGAACACAAAACCAACTGGAATCACAGTAGGAGGACGAGAGAAGTATGAAGACTTAAAAGCATTCCTAATTTTGGCCAAGCAGAGTCTAACAGAAATAGCTGCCACCCCACCACCCGTTACACCAACAATGCAGCACAGCTTCCAGGACAGGATTCCAGGAACAGATACCAGGCAGACCACACTGGGAGCTCCCTGGAACACACAGCCAGCCTGCAGCAAGGCCACCTGTAGTCTTGGCTGGGTACTTGGATAATGACATTTTAGTAACAGTTACTTTACAATTTGTAATGTAAACACACACGTAGCAAATATAGAATGAAATGGGCCTGAAGACCATGATTTCTAATAGCTAAATCCCTGCATTTACCTCTGACAGCAGAGAAAATAAATGTCAAGAGGAAAAGTAAGGTTAGGTAGCATTAGCTCTTCCATGTGACATTTACCACATAAGGCGATGATGTGACTGCTGTCTTCGTGTACAAATTTCCGGGTGACAGCTTCTTCCATGATCTGCTTTACCTAAAATGAATAGAGAGAAATGGTTGTACGATCCCAACAAAACCAGTACAGCACTTAGGAGTTTCAGTTTCAACCACTGCTTGCCCCTTCCCCCTCACCAACAAACAACTCCCTCACATCACATTTTGCAGGGAAGACTGGATTTAAAAGGAAGGAAAGCACAAACAAACCTGAGGGGCTTATCATGGCATGAGGAAACCTCTGGCAGAACAAGAACAGGTCTGTTTGGGATGTGCCCCCATAAAAAGCAGATTTCAGTGTGCCCACAGTACCCTCCACAGAACTTCCCCAGCATAAGTTCCAAAGAGCTGTGAAAGACTTTTCATATGATTCATCCTTGGCCTTCACACAGTCTCCTCTGCTTATGAAACCAGATTGTGTTGCTACATCCTATTTCCACTTGTGCCATTCTGCTCTTTTTCAAGCACAGTGCATCCCTGAGTGACACAGGCACACACTCCCAGAGAGGTTTAGGGCCACCTTCCCCCTACCTGGGAAGCATGGAACATGCCACAGCAATTACAAATTATGCCTTCAATGCTCTGTTGCAGCAGACAGTATATAAATGATTACAGAACCTACAGAGAAGGCAGAGCTTCAGTCTTCACTTCAAGACACAATTTAACAATTATAGGAAATAAAATTACACTTTTCACATTTTTAATGATTTAAAACAAAGCTCCTTTCCAGTTTCAGGGCTCAAGATGTGTCAAGCTCCAGAGGGAAATTACTGATTTTCAAAAATTAAAGAAGAAACAGACAATTCTTACAATGAGGCTCTTGGCAAGAGGCTGTTGTCACCCTCTGTTCATCTGCCACTGATTCCTCCCCAATGGCTTCCTCAACCTGACACCACACGAAACCTCACTGGTTTCCAACTCATCACCAACTCATTTATCAGACACTCATTTCCTCCTGGCTGTGGAGAGCTTGCTCTCTTCCATATACAAATCAGCCATCATTTTTGATTTCTCTTATTTGTGAGCTACAATTACAGGGTTATGACACCTAACTAAACATATGCCAATTCACTTTCAATATATGAAAGTAAGCGCTACCATGGCAGTAGACTTAACCAGACACTCTTCTTCAAACATTTAGAGCTAACTGGGTACCACTTCATGGCACTGACAGGTTCCAAGGTTTTGAGCTTTTCCACTCAGGGCTGGACCAGGAGAAGCTGCAGGTGCAGTGCTCCACCAACAGCTGGGTTCTGCAGTGCCCGTGGAGGTGTCTTCTCTGGTTTTGAGGGCTTCCTCCTCCAGCAAGACCATCTGTGAGACCAATTTTGGGTGGTGTAATTAAACATTCCCTCCCCCAGTAATCATCTTAGGGCCTCTGTGCCCACTCCTACACCCCCAGCCTGGCTGGCAGCAGGCTGCAGCTCTGGCACTTGCTGCACGAGCCTTTTAACACATGGCATTTGCCTCACTCCAAATTCCGGATCAAGTGGATCCTCCAGAATTTGTGCTCCTTATCAAACAGAAGCCCTCTGAGCTGCAAAGAAAACATTGGAGGGGAAAAAGCAAACACGTAAGAGCCTTTAAAAGTGTAGAACATGTTTCATAGCTGAGGACTTCAAAACAAGTCTTTTGCACTCTATAAAACCTGTCTCGCTGCTCACACCTGAAGCCTGACAATATAAACTTTGAGCCAGGCAATTTGTTTCTTTCCTGTAGCATTTCTGATATGGCTTTAGAACTTAGGACCTCGCAGTGAAGCAGCTGAAGGTGGAGAAGTAAGAGGGTACGAAGGAAGAAGCAGAGGTGTGAGGAGGTCTCGTGGATGGGCACTCACATCTGGATTATCCTGTGTACTCAGCAATCCCTTTGGCACAGTTTTACTCACCAAAGGAAAGGGCTGAAAACAACCCTGAGTGCCGCTGGCATGAAGACAGAGAGTCTGCCCTGGTGCAGCACAGAGCCACCAGCTGGCATGGACTCACACCAGCCTGTGCACATATAACTCAAGGTCACAGACATGACTTCAGGACTACAGACCATGAAATCAGTCAATTCAGGAGTGCAGACCATGAAATCAATCTCAGCATGCCACAGAAGTAACTGGAATTCAAATCCTAACAACAGGGAGGAAGAAGAATCATTTTGAGGAGCAAAAGCTAAAGTGCTCAGCAGCCAATTCATTGCTACATATTTCCCAGGTACACCTCAATCAATGCAGTTTGTTATTTAGATCCCAGTCAACCAAAATTTTCAGTGTATAGAAACTGAGAAAGGGCTTCAGATTCAATAATCAACCCTACTTTTCTAGAGCAGCACCATACGGTGTCTCTCAGGAGACTTCAAAGCCCAGACTCCAGAGCTAAGGACACAGAGCAGCACTCTGTGTGGTCCCCACTGCCACCAGATGCCAAGCAAGCTCCGTGCATTTTCTGGAGAGTGACTGAGTGTTATTAGAAAACATTTTTAAGGCATAGACAGGATATGAGAAGATTCAAAAGCTGGAATGCAGTGTTCTTCAATCCCATGTCATCCCTCACTGCCACGTAATTCATGGATGCTCCAGGCAAGGAGCTAAAGCAAGTGTTTCTGATCAAATGGAACACAAGCTTTTTTTTGCTTGTTTCCTTTATTCCCTTGCAATATTGCACAGCTCTTCATAGGGAATTCTGCTGCTTTGTCTCTGTTCTCAGGAGGCACTTGACAATGGAGCATTTTGAGCACAAACCTCCACACACACCCACTGGCAGCTACCAACAGACCTGACCAAACTGCAAATTAATCTCATTAACAGAAACATCACCACCTGCCCCCACAGCCACCCATCTACCCCCACAGGGAAGGAACCAGCCAGCCTACACTTGGGTTTTTGCAAGGGATGGAGGGCTGCTCCCAGAGCCTGGAGAGGAGCCTGTGCAGGTGAGAGGGAGCGCTGGGGCCAGCTGCGACACCCGCTCCTGTCCCGGCCTCGGAAACATCCTCCTGTTCTCCGTGCCTCCCCCGCAGAACAGCACAGGAGCCACACATCCTGCCCACTGCACCAGCACAGAGAGGCACGTGAGTCACTCGGTGTCACTGTCCCTGAACCAGCTGCAGCAGGAACTGCATCAGCTGCAGCCCCGGGGGACACTGCTCGCCCTGGAAAGGGCGCCAGGCTCCGGAGACACACGCCTGCATCCACTGCAGGGACAGCAAAGCTCTGCTACCCAAGGAAAGCTCTCAGCATCTGAGGAGTACAGAAGATCCTGGTGGCAGCATTGTACAGATAAAGCAGAGCAAACTCCTCAAAGAGAAGCTGCTCAGCATTTGCAGCATGTTCTAATGGATCACTGCTCTGACGTTGTCCCACATCCTACAAGGGCCAAAACTTTCAGAAGCAAACACCAAACATACATCATAATACATGGATTATTTATTAAGTTTCACTCAGGAAATACACAAGAGAAATGTCTTTATGGTTATTTTTTAAAAATTTTATTATAAGGAAACTTTAAAAATGGTAAAGAAGAATGCTCATAACATACCACAATAACCAGGAACACAGTTAAAGCCTACAGGATTCAGGATTTTTTCCTCAAAGGAGAAAACCTAATGTCCAGCACCCATGTCTTCTTTAGCTTGTTCAGCTATTGTTCACCTCCTTTATTGACAGCTCCTGCTGCACTGACTCCTTACTCCTGATGAAAGACTGGTAGTGTAATAAAAGCTGTTCAATAACTATTGCACTTCTGCTCAGAAGTCCTTACATTTCAGTTGTAGGTTGAGCAATTGAGTTTCTGAAGTGCTCTGAAATTGTTCAGGGTAGAACAGCTAAGGTTATTGTTATCCTGTTTGCTTCACAGCTAGAAAGTAATGTTTAAATCCAGAAATGGCAAAACCCTCCATTTCAGGAGGCAAAGGAAATGGCCAGAGAAAAAAGCCTGTTTTATGAGTCTGCTTGTCACAACAGATTTTCCTGCAGAGAGAGATAAATGCTTGAAACGTGAACTTCCAAGCGGCCTCAGCATGAATCCCAGCAGTTACATTTTCTAAACACATTACATGTCTTCCTTTCTGTGAGAGCCAACAAAATACATTCCCTACCAACGGGGACTGAATGTCCATCTGAGGAAAAGCAAACAGCATTAAATTTCCCAAAGGAAAAATGCAGAAGATTTAGCTAAGAGACTGAGGCAAAATAAACTAAACACTTTGCACCAAGTGACTTTGGAGGTGACTGTTCTAGACTTTGCAAAGACAACTGAATTTTAACAGGCTTGGTGGAACAGCACACAGAAAGAATCTGCTGCCTATGAACTCCTTTGGCTATTGAGTTTATGGGAAAAAAAATTCAAAAGGAAATAGAGTCTGTGTTTAAAGGACAAGGGAAAGGGACCAGGGCCCTGAGAACAGACATGGAGTCAGGTGTTCTCAGCAAGCCCCCACCACACAGCAAGCAGGCAGAAGTGGCTGTGTGAAGGCATACATGGTAAAAAATGAGGTTGAAAATTTTACTGGAAAAAGTTAATTACAGTCATTAAGGGCAGCATCATCTGGTGGGTGGTTACTAGTGACCTGTGTTCAATTCCTACCTCTGTCAACTGATTATTGAAGACAAATAAAATCTCCATCTCAGTGTCTCCAACTGCCTCCTGAGCCATTTTCCTACTGTGAGCATAGACAGGGGCCCTTCCACAGGTCTGTAGGGGCACAGGTGAGGGGTGTTACCTCAACCTGCTTATAATCAACAAAGGCTCTCACAGCTATTTTAGGCTGGAAAGCTTTGGCCAACACCTAAAAAGCCAAACCACTATAAGTGCTCTAAAAGAGCAATGGAGAGGATTTGGAGAAGGAAAAAACAAATCAGAGGCAAAACAAAAATGCAGATGACAGAGAGGGTACAAATAACACTTTCAAGCATTATTCAAGTCATTTAAAAACCAGAGTCCAATAAAAAGCATTTTAGAGACTTAAAAAACAAATTAGCCTCAGATTTTTTAATTACGCACCACTTCTCCTCAGCTTGAGCTGGCTTGGATCATGAAAATCCATTTCACTTTCCATCTCATACATTAGCACAAGATTGCAACATTCACACTTGGAAAACATTTATCAGATTGATTTATATATTTAAGCGTTAATCAGGAGAGCAAGTGCACCCACTTCTAAATAAAACCTAACACTGCCTCAGCTCAAAGGTTCTAGTTCAAGCAGAAATTTCTAATCAAAGTGGCAGGCTCGTGGCAGCATTCAGCAGGTACCACCTGCCCAGAGCCAGCTGCTGGCTGGGTCATCCCGGGACACAGCCCTACCAGCCCACATACAGACTGTCCTTGACATGTCTGTCCCTGCTCTGCCCCCTCCACACTTCCCACATGGACTGCAACACCTGATGGGGTCTGATTCCAGCATTAATGAGTAGCAGACATGGGAGTCAGGCTCAGGAACCTTGGCCAGAGCAACAACTTTTCATCTAAACTTTGACGGCTCCTGCTGCTTCTCCAGCAGTGAACTGGGGAGGGAAAGGAGCAGGAGGGCAGGTACTTGCTTAAAATACTTACTACTGCTGTGACGGATACGCATTACATCTTCACTGCTGTGTCACAACACGCAGCTCACCACAGCCAGTGCCACAAAAATACAAAATACGATACTTGGGTTCATGGTGAGAGGTGGCGGCAGGGAGCCCCACATGGAACGCGCTCCAGAGGTGCCCGCGGTCCAGAGCCTGTGCGCATCACAGGCACCTCCTCCCAGCTCGGCAGGAGCCCTGCTCTGCCGCAGGAGCTGCTCCAGAGCGATGCCATCGCGGCGAACACTCCCACGGGGCAAGGAGCACCGCCCGCAGGTACGGAGCACCTGCCGAGCACCTCCCTCCAGCCCAGGAGCACCGTGCGAGGACCAAGTGCCACCAGCCCTACCCCAGTGTGAACAAACACCTCCGCTCAGGTGCGGGGGCTGGGCTCTTTATGCACACATGGCTCTGACTGCCCCAGCCCGGGAATGTCACACAGGTGTGTGCAGGAACAACCACCCAAATTAACCCTTCCCAGGACACAGGTGCCAGGGCTCTGGCACCTGGGAGTCAGCTCGGCTCATCCACGGCCACCTTACAAATACCTCTCTTATCCCCGAAATTCCGCCCCCCCCAAGCTCACAGTTAATGAAAAAGTCATAAAAAACGAGTACTACGGGAAACACAACCCTCGGGAATGGGAGCGAGAGCCGATGTCAGCCTCCTGCCGCAGCAGAAGCCCCGCGAGCGGCATCCCCGCTGCAGGTGCGCCCGGGAGAAAAGGACACCGAGGTTCTCCCGGAGCGGCATCGCCCCGCCAGCCCCATCAGAGCCGCCGGCCCGGCCGAGCGGCGCCGGAGCAGAGCCGCTGGAGACAGCCCGGACAAACGCGGCTCCCCGCCGAGGGAAGCGGCCCCGGCCGCCCGCCGGGGCCTCAGGGCGTTCCCCACGCGGCGGGCGGTCCGACCCGCGGCCCCTCGGGGACGGACCCCGAAGCGCGGGGCTCTGCCCGCCGCACAGCCGCCGGCCCTCGCCCGCCCTCACCTCCTTCTTCACGTTCCACAGCAGCTTGTCCTTCACGGCGTCCGCCGAGCAGCTCATGTTGGCGGGCCCGGGGCGCTCACTGCTCCCGACCCGGGCCCGCCGCCATCTTCACCGCGGCGTGACGTCACCGGGCGGGGCGGGGGCGCCGCCCGGCCGCGGGGGGGCGCCGTGCGCGGGCTGAGGCGGGCGGCTCCGGGGCGGGAGGGGACATGAGGGGACATGAGGGGGGACAGGATTCCAGAGGGACATGGATTCCCCGCTCCGCTGCTGGCCCCGGTCCGGGAGCTCCAGCCCGCAACGGGGATCACAACGGGAACACGGAACAAAAGTTCCAGAGACCAACACCACCAATAAAAAGTTATGATGCTGGAGAAAAATCACAGAAGACAAAATATAACACTTTATTAAAAATTAGCGTTCTATTTCCATTTAATGCACTGCTGAAATACTTTAATCAACAGATAATTGATTAATTACTGCATTACCTAAGTACTTTGTAAAACTGACCCTTAAAAGTTAGACATAAAAATAAAACAAAGACTGAATCTCTAAGAAAATAACTTTAACACAGAATGTCAGTTTAAACAAGATCAGCAATCATATTTGCTATCTGGATATAAAATATCATAGAAATCCAAAAGGATCCTTTATTCTTAATAAACAAGTGTCAGTCACCCTGTGAGGTAGGGCAGGGTCTTACTACCGTTGCATGGGATGAGAAGGGACACACCTAGAGAAAACAGAGCCTGCCATCTGTCCCTGAGGGAGGGACAGAGCTGGAACAGGACCCGCCTCCCAGGCACACCCGAGCTCTCCCACACACAGGGGGAAGGAAGGTGGCTGCGAGGATCCAATGCCAAGGATTGTCACAGAACACAACCTAACTGTGTAAGGCAGGGGCTGCCGGGCAGACCCATCCAGTTCAGGTCTACCTCCAGTATTGCCTGAAGAGAATTCTGTCTGAAAATGAAAAACCTTGAGAAGAACAAAATCAAACCAAGCCCAGAGTAAGCAATGCCCATTCAAACATAGCTCTCGGTGACAGCACGGCTCCTCCAACGCTCTGTCCATCACTTATTTTCTATTTTAACCAAGAAGTGCAAAAGACAAAAGCCACTGGAGTGGAACATTTCAGCAGAACAAATGTCTCCTGTTCAAAAAACACAATGTCAAGGTGAATGTTAAGCGGTGGTTTTTGTCTCTGCATTGACCAGCAGCTGGAGCTGAGCCCCGCAGAGCTCTCTTCTCTGACACTGCTGCCTCTCTGGAGCCGATCCCGGAGAGCTCAGCCCCAGCAGCCCCCGGCAGAGCCCAGCAGCCCCCCTCGCTGAGGGGCTGGGGCTGCTGGCAGGGCACTGGGGCTCCATTTGGGAAGCACCCTCCAGCCCTTTGGCACGGGGCTGCGCAAGGCTGCCAGGGAAAGGTTACCGTTCACTCTCTCTGTCTGCCAAGGCAGTGCCTGAATGCACAAATCTTTGACTAAATTTAGGAGTGAAGGGGACAGCGAGTCCTGTAAGAAGGCAGCTAATGCCATTACAATTCACACCCTGTAAGTGGGGCAAAAAGGCTCTTTTTTCTCCCAAAGGTTACTCCAAATTCCTGGCACATCGTTAATGCACCCACTGGTGATGGTCTGTGTAGGAAGCCAGTACAACTTGCAGACAAATGCATATAATTAGCAACCTGTATTGTCTTAATCTGTGCTTAATTTGAGCAGGGAGAATCCTTGGAGAGCTCACTGCAAACCCACCAATGCTGCCTTTAAACTGCATCATCCTGCTCACTGCTGCTGCTTCTGCACCATTCCAGGTTGTAAACATGTCTAGAACATTGCTGTTACATTAATAGCCTTCAATTATGTAAAGACTAAGAATACAAAGCACATGTTACATCACATCACCAGTACTCAAAATGATCAGAACCTGGTGGGACAGAGATTGGACAAGCCCAGGGCATGATTTTGGGCCAAGAGAGATTCAGTGACACCCTGTGCTGGAGCAGTTCCTGACAAACAGAACACAGGAGAAACTACAGTGAAAAGAAAAGGATATCTGCATGTATTTTAAATGTGTTCATAACTGCTAACAGCTCTTACTGATGCTCCACATTCCACAAATACCAAGCAGACCCTTTGTACTTGGTAAACAATTCTCACAACCCAGATGGTTCTCAAAAGTGTTTGCTTCCCAGGTTAATTAATCTAAATTCAAATCAGAAATTAATACTACTTGTTGGCTGTGGGAAATAGGGAAAAGAAAACTAAACCAAAACACAAGCTTTTCTCTGCTTCTTACAGTGTAATAATTCACAAGTTGGATCCATTTCATTAATGAATCCTGTGAGTACAGAAAGCCTCTGGAGCAGCACATGGATCTGACATTCTCTTTCACAGACTCCTTCCCGTATCTATCCTTGCCAGAAAAAAAATAAATGCAAATATGACATTTTTCTGCTTATAACTTCATTTAAATGCAGTTTTGCAAGGTTATCAGCATCACTTACTCTGTTAACATTCACTACAATAGTAACAAGAAAAAAAATATAAATCATTTGCCAAGAAACAAGTGCCACGTGTATTTTTTACATGGCATCAGCCTTTGTTACAAGACAGAAAAAGCACAAGATAATAACTTGAAGCTATTAAATGTAGCACAAAGACCCCACCACTGCAGCCTCTGCTGGTGCCTTCAAATTAAATGGCATCAGTGGAGGGAAAAAATTTAAAAATCCACATCACACTCTAGCAGAATTAGGGAGAAATGCCACAAAAATCCCTGCTGACACTAATCTCAACAGCTGTATTTTCCCTGCCACAACAGAATAGCCATCTGGAAAACAAAAACTTACAGAAAGCAATATAAAAGAGGTTGTTTGGATTATTAGAGATTTCAAGAGGCCTTCCACAAGAAGGCAGGTGCAACCCTGTGCGATGCTGCTTCCTGAATGTGAAGAGAATGAAGTGAATTCTGCCATGTGTAGAGGCAAGAAAATTCCAGAAGTCTGTTAGTGTTTTCTTACTAAACCCACAACAATTTAATTTTCAAAAACCTAAATGAGTGCAAATAATTTTTTGTTCCCTCTCCTGCTTATTACTCCCAAGCCATCTACATCTCAATTCTCCTGATGAACTCCCTGCATTAATTTGGGATTACTTTCTTGTCAGGCTTTTGCAGTAATTTTCTTTAAATCCTATAGGTAGATTTAGCACTGGTCAAAGCAGTTCAGGACTGACCATTGTGGAATCTGGAGCTTTGTGACTGAGTATGATATGGGAACACAAAGGCAGCTGTGGAACACAGCCAACATATCCCCAGCTCCAGTGGGCAGCCAGCAGGAATAACCATTAATGACAGTGGCAAAACTGCTACCTACAGCTCAAACATACAAGCAAATGTTTAAAAATATAACAGTTTAAAACTGTTTCCAGAAAATTTCCAGATTTGCAGAGCAGACCTGACTCCCACACCTGAAGTGTCCTGTACAATTGGCACCCAGCCAAGCACTCATAATAAAAGTGATTATTTCAGTTTAAAACCCAGTAAAAGCCACCTCTCTCCTGTGCCCAAAGCCTCTTGCAGTTCCATGCTAGAACAGTATTTTCACAGCTGTTTTTCTTCTTCAACTTCTACACTCTAGAAGGGATTCAGGACACAGAACCTGAATCCACGTGTTCTAACCTTAGAAAACCCTGTTTAGCCCGTACTTCTCCAGCCACTGCAATTTTTCACCCGCTGCTTGAGAAATTTATATAACACTTTTAGGCCACAGGAGGAAACTAATGTAAAACTAGTTCCCCAGATTGCCCTTGTTTATATAAACAGGATTTCACTGTGACAAGCTGCAACAGGGCAACACTGCCACAATCTGCCCAAGTTTGCTTACTTCAGGTTTCCTCCCTCACCATACCCATTTCCCCCCACTCCCAGGACAAGTCATTACCTACACATTTACACTTTCAGAGATTCTGTTTTTTGCATAGGGAGGCTGATGACTTGATTGTTACCACACTGAAAGAGCTTGCCTTGGAATCAATGAGTTTTAAAGACACTGTGCTGGAACACAAACCTTTGCAGGTGTTCTGGGGACAGGGGTGAGAGAGCACAGGTACAGCTGACTGGCCAGCCAAACGTTTCTCCTGGGGGTTATCCCGTGTAGTGTCTGCCAAGAGCAGCCAAATTCAAGTTCTCTCTTCAGTATCTTGATTTAATAACTGCAAATTCCATTATACAAAGCCCTGTAAGGGGAGCTGTCTGGAAAGAGCTCTCCAAACTGGGCCGCCTCACTCAGGGAGAGCAGTGCTTCTCCTGGCAAGGGGGAAACTGGCAAATTGTTAGATAGGAAAGAGCAACCACAAACTGAGAACCAGCGTTCCAAATCCCCCCTCCCCAGCAGGAAGAGGGGCCAGCCTGCAGGTAAAGCACAAGGTGCACAACTCAGTTCTCCAAGCCCTTGGCCTTTAGCGCCACTTCGTGCACACAAATCCCCGTTTGCTTCTCCAGAGACGGCCCATGAAGGTCAATGGCAGAGTCCAGGGGCTCCCTGCCCCTGCCCAAGGACGAGGACACGAGCTGGAGCGGGCCCTGTGCAGGGACAGGCTAGTGGCCGAGCTGTCGGTCGTCGTAGGTGCTGTACCTCTTGACGTGGATGCGGCGCACGCGGTCGCGCAGCTCGAAGCCCTCGTCATCCTCGCTGTGCGAGGCCTGGCTGCGGCTGCGGCTGGTGGCCTCCAGCAGCGAGTTGTCCGGGACACGGGGCGTCTCGTACAGCAGGACATTCAGTGTTTCCTCATAGATCCGTGCCTCAGGGAATTCAACCTGCAAAGGACAGCACAGGCCCTGTTCCTCATCCATCCGGGATAACAACCGGAACGCGCGCCCACACGAGAAAAGGCACGGAGCCACGAACCCACACACTACAAAGAGTAAAAAATTCCTGGTAGAGGGTTACTCCCACCACCAGGTCACCTCCCTCACCTAATCTTTTAGATTGCTCTAGAAGGGAATACAGGATCTCCAATCCTTAACCTTGGACCCTGGTAACCTCAGCTGCACCACTGCAAATCAGAAGTGAACTCCTGCAGTTAGAGAAACTCTGTAGACTCACCAAGTCAACCACGACCATTTCTAACCCGTAGCACGGGCAGGTGAAGCTGCATTACCTTGGTTTGCTTCTTCTCCGTGGCGTAGACGATGGAGGTGCAGCAGACCTCAGCCAGCTTACGGCCCTGCCCGTAGAAGGACCAGCAGCAGATCTCGTCCCCGATCACGTCCTTGATGAACAGCACTCTGCCGTTGAACCGCAGCGACAGCTTGTCAAACAGCTCTATGTTCTTCAGCAAGTTGTCATCCGAGTTACTGAAACACAGCAACAAAAGCAGGAACAGGGCTTCTCAAGCAGCCATCTCTGCCTGTTCCGCCAGCTTTCAGCACTGATCCAACTGCAGAATACAAATAAGTAGTGACTCACTGCTGCATGCTGCCAAGAGAAGAGGGGTAATAGCCCATTTCAGATACAAATACACTGCTCTGACCCCATGAGCAAACACACCAGCCTTTAGAGGTCAACTTACACAATTAACAAGGACAGCACAACGTCCCAAACCATTACATCAACTATCCACGCTCGAGATGATCAAACCCCACTCTACTGCAGCTCTCTGGCTTGACGACAGCAGAAGTCCAGAGTCGGTGTGTGCTGGAAGGGACGTGTGCTGCCTCCTGCACACCACAGACACACTGCCAGGGTGAATGCATCATTTAAAAAAATAAGTTTTATTGATGGACATGCAATGTAGGGCCTTCACTACTTTTTAAAGCAAGATACAGTTGTCAAAACTAAAAACAAAAGAAGCCAAGTTAGATCATCCATCATCACCCATATTCAAAGAGAAACTTTCCCACTAAAGTGAGGGGAAAAAAGAAGGGACATACCTGGTGTAGGAGTATTTATTGTTGCTTCTATTATACAGAAGTTTAACAACAGGCTGTTGGGAGTGAGAGAAAAGAAAAGGTAAGTTCTGTGTTTCAATACATTTAGCATAAATCCACAGCTGATAAGAGCAGTTACTTTCATTGATGACTCTATCAGTCTCTCCTCTTCTTTCGGAGAGGTGATAATAGGGATGCTGCAGACAGGTTCGTACAAGTCTTTCTTGTCCTGTTTTAATGAAAGAAGAAAGAGAGGAAATAAGACAGAAATGCTAAAGCTGACACTGCTACTGCTGCCTCCTTCCCCTCTAGCCATGTTCCCAAACGCTGTGATGCACAGGAAAAGCTCTGGGTTGCTACAGTAACCACACAGCTTACCTTGATCTGCAACCCAGAACCACAGCAGAGATTTCTTGTCCCCGGAAGGCAGCAGTAATTGAAATATTGGGATGCATGTGGATGTCCTCAGCTATAGCAAGGACAAGGTCTAGTCATACTTGGTTTAAGTGGGTTTATTATTCCATCCTTTCTTGAAGAAAAGGACAGTAGGAGCCTGCAGGAGTTTTAATCAACTCAAAGCACTGCACGGAAGAGCATCAGCCACCACGAACTGAACACGTGGCAGAACAGGATGTCACCAACACGAGCCAGCCTTTGGGACACAGAGCAAAAACCAGGTGTGGGCAGGACAAGCTGTGTCCCCAGATCCCTTGCCATCTATTTACTAAATAATATTTTAAAAATACCTTGTACACCTTAGACTTGGTGCCATCTCTAAGGCCATGAAATAATCTCTCAGGTTGTTTTAAGTTAATTTTATAGGTAAAAGCCCATGAAACACTTCACAGGCTACTTCTGTTCTTACCTGCAGGGCTGCTTGGCACATGTCCACTAAGCCCTGGATGAGATAGTATTTGGCTTCTGCCATCAACGCTTTGATCTCCTGCCTGTGTTTTGGAAGTGCAATCGTGTCATCTCTGAGATAGTTTAAAATTGTTCCAAAGTGCTTTCCACAACGGTCTATAAGGATCCAGCCTGAAAAATAACCAACACATTTCAGTCACCTCAACGCTAGGGACTAGAAAAAGCTCCCTGGAGAGGTTAAACAGCACTGAGGTTTCCTAATACTGCTCAGGACACTTCTCCTATTTCACCCACTGGAAGTCCCTACTGACTTTGAGTGAACTGAAGCTGGTTCCAGAACAGTACCTGACAGTGGAGCCCCTCTGGTACTGCCCAGATGTCCCACTGCCTTCCAGCACCCCAAAAGCAAAGCCCCAAACTAAAGCCACTCAGCCTGCAGCACAACATGCTGAGATTGCTGCTGGAACCCAACTGCAATGCCACACTATGATGCTGGGCAGTCAGAAACTTCTGAGAGCCAAGGAAGGACTAGAAGAGAGAATTCACCAATGTTTGCAACAAGTAGATTTGGGTAAGTTCTGTGACCTAACAAGGAGGATTTGGCAAACATCTGCTGCTGCTGTTTGGAGTTAAAAAGAGAGAAATGTTCTGAAGATGCTAAAAGGCAGATCAGCCCAGAAAACCCAGTGTGGGGGGAAAAGCTGTTCTAGTCCCCAAACAGGAGCAAAGAACAGCACACACAGATCAGGAGGAAGCAAAGAGGGGATGAAGCAGAGGAAACAGTAGCAAACAGACAAATTCTTGTAATTTTACAAAATCCCTGAAGTCACATTCCCTAAGGAAACAGGATGTCTGATTGCTGCCAAACAATAGCAGTGTAGGATGCACACACGCACAAGGCTTAGTACAGTGCCAAACCCTTTCCCATAATGTGGAAGGCAGGAAAAAAGGTGTTATTTTGGAATCTAGGTATAGAAAACAACCTAGGAAAGTAAACTAAATCCCTGCTGGGCTGTCCAGGTGGAGCTATCAGAACATGACTCTCGTTTTCCATTCAGGCTGAGGCACTTACACAAAACTGCCTGTTTTGCCCTTTATAATGTATAGGGGATTTAAAATATCTTGGGTCCAGCTGGAGGTGACACACTGCCTGACTGATCCCTAAACACTGTCATGGCACCATGGGCCATGACTGAAACACGCTGCTCAAGAGAAGGGGAAAAAAAAAAAGGATTTTGCAACAAACCAAGGCAGGCTATTCTGAGCCTCAAAGCTGAAAACTGCACGTCCCTCCCTACGTGCGTGGTTTGAAAAATGCCACTGCTTGATGTGACAAAAATGACAACTCACAGACTGTTCAGTCTTTACACCACCAACAACCTGCTCACCAGCTGTGAGGGCAGGAAAGAGGACCAGTCCCTCCCCAGTTCATTTGAGTAACAAAACCAGGTATTTCTATAAAGTCAAAGGATTGCTAGCATCAACAAGACTTGGCTGCCTAATGTTCCAAGTTATTTTTGGCATATACCTTAACGGAGTAAAACCACCACCAAACCCCGGCTGTTTTACAAAGCCGTCAACAACGAAAGCCGTTCCCTCACCTTCCTTGTCGGTGAGCACCTCCATCCTGCCGCTGAACATGGCCTTGAGCATGGTGTCGTGCCTGGTGAGCACCTGCACCGTGGTGTAGTACAGCGAGCCCCCGACGTTGAGCCGCACGTACTTGTTCCCCAGGCTGCCGCCCTTGAGCCCGCCGGCCTTGGGCTTGTGGCCCGCGGCCGGGCACAGGGCGCTGCCCAGGCACGTGTCCCCCGACATGTCCTTCTGGAGGTAGATGACCACCCTGCAGCGCGTGGGCCGGGCCAGCCCCGCCGTGGTGCCGCGGTCACGCCTCAGCGGGCCAGGACGGCGGGGCAGGGGCCAGCATCACCTCGCTGGGGGTCAGCACGGCATGGGGTCGGCGCAGCACCCCGAGGCCATTCCACACACAGACGTGGATGTCACCCTGCGGAAGAGAGACTTCCTAAGGACACAGCTACACACATTACACACATCCTGACAAAACACAATTTAGCCATTTTTCAGACAATTCATACAGCCAAGTTATTGCTGCATCACATTTCTGAGGCATGTGAAACTCCTCCAACTTCCTGTTATTGTATCTCCAGCCAACACTGCAAACAGCACACAGCACAAACGCTGCTGGAACTCAGCTCCCCCTCGGCTTCCCAAAAGAACCCAACTCTTTCCGAGTCCAGCTGAAAAGCCCTGGAAGAGCTTCCTTCCCCTCCTTCAGCTGGGGTGTATGTGCATCCTCCTGAGTAGGGTTTGTTGATATTGGTTTGACTTTTAACTGGAAACACAAATGTCTCTTCAGATGCCTCAACTCTGAAAAGATGGTTCAAAAGGTACTATTTTCTGGTAACTCCCCTCATTCAAAACTCTCCTTCATCCATCCTGGAGCCCTGACCAGTGAACATAGTTCTAATTTGAAAAGAAAATAAACAAGACTCCCCATCACGTAGGCCACTGTTTGTCACTGATGTCCTGCCTTGCTTTAAATCCTCAAAATCCGCTTTTTAAAACAGTGGTGTAACAGCAGCCAGACCGAACCCGTGAGGAAACAGGAACCCAGCCTATCCGACCAAACTCCTCAGAAGAGTTCGCGGTCAGTTCCGTCCCTCCCCGCAGTTTCTCACTGCTCTGACCGAAAAACAAAGCTAAACACGAGCAAAGCAGCTAAACCCCCTGCCCCTGCCAGCTGCCCCTGCCAGCGCAACTCCTGTAGGTGGTCACTGAGGAGCTGTGAGGCCTCTGCTGTCAACAGTCACGAGTTCTTTAATTATCCCTTTTGACACAACCAAAAATTCCCCACATCCCTTCCAGTCCCTTCCTTCCTGCCCCGCGTGGGAGTCAGGACGGGCTGCGGAACAACGGCCCCGCCCGGAAAAGGAGCGAACGGCGCGGGGGGAACCCGAGAGTACCGGGGGGGAACGGGAACCCGCCCCCGGCCCGGCCCGGCCCGGCTCCGCGCGGGTCACACGGAGCGGCCCGCGGGCCCTGCTCCGGCCCTGCCGCGGCTGCACGGCGGGCACAGCCCCGGCCCTGCCCCGCTCCGCACGAGCTCCCCGGGTATACCGGAATGGCCCAGGACAGGCTCCGTCCGGTCCGGCCACCGGGAAAGCGAGCAGAGGGGGCCCAGCCC
>VZUI01006269.1:0-12154 GCA_013401135.1 Cettia cetti | reverse complement strand
CTTTTTCTTTTTCTTTTTCTTTTTCTTTTTCTTTTTCTTTTTCTTTTTCTTTTTCTTTTTCTTTTTCTTTTTCCTTTCTTTTTGTTCTTCTTTCTTCTTTTGTTCTTTTTTTCTTTCCTTTTTTTTTTCTTTTTCCTTTTATCCTTTTGCTGTGTTTTTCTTCATTTTTCTCTTTTTGGAGGGAAAGCTGGTTGTGTTCTTCTCTATTCCTGAGTCACAATAGGACAGTGGCAAAAAATTCAACAACCTTCCTTTTCTTTCTTTAAGCCAGTTGGCCCCAAATCTTTTGTTTTACAGATTCTAGAGCCTTGTTTGTTTACTCTGCTTTAACTGTGCTTTCTCAAAAACATGGACATACCTATATGAAACAAAGGTCCTACACAATTTTTGAATGTATCTCTAGTGGCATTTCTAACTACAGGTGAATCCTGTATTAAGTAGTTTGTGGTGGTAGCAGCAGAAAAGCCTAAGGGATAGAGTAAGAATATCAAAGTTGTAGCTGTCCTGTTGGGATTTAACTAGCAGAACCACCTCAAGTACAGGATGTGAAAGTTATGGTGATATAGCATGCTTCACCTGGAGCAATTCCAGCAAAGTAGAGAACTCAAGGCTTTTGCAGCTCCAAGCATTGTGAAATGACAGGTTTGATGTTCTGCAGCGATTCCACCATCCATGAGGACACCACTGGTTGTTCCCGAAAGCACAAAAATGCTTACCTGAAATATCAGTGATGATAACCTCAGCCACAGCATGAAGTTAATGAGCGCATGTGGAGTTGGAGATGGAGAAGTACTGATGTCAATTTATAACTGAAGTTGGATCCAAATACAGAAGTTATTCCTATATGCTGGAAATACCAATCACATTAAAATTATAAATAAATGAAATATAAATAAATGAAAGAGGTCTCTGCTGTCAGTGGCACAGGTGCAGACAGGGAAAGATATATATAACTGATTTACTTTCTTGCCCATGAGGGAACTGCTCTATTGGTATGATAGATTTAACTGCATTCAGGTTGGAGAAACTGTGCTGGTTTTAGTCCATTATAACTAAAGAGCCTGTTATACTAGTGTAGATGAAGACTTGAGGTTAAGACATGCTGAGGGACAGAACATTACTTGTATTCTCTCTGTAGTTAGCAGAAAACATACACAGAAAAGAAATCCTGTGCATTAATAATTTCCATTAATCTACTATGTCAAGTGCAGAATAGAGAGTCATTATATTTCCACTGTACATCACTCTAGCGTAAAAAGTTCATAAGCCATTAAGATAATGATTTCTACCATTACTTTTCAGTAAAGTGTGAAAATATTTTGTTATCATCCATTTACATTAATTTCAACATGTATGCATTTCTTCAGAAACACAAGCTTTCTGAAGTGATTGCTTCCCATTGATTAATGTAGCCAGAAGATTCCTGTTTTGCCAAATGTCATAGAACATTTTATTAATGGTGCCTCTTTTGTGTATAAAGCTTTGCATCAGAGGAGGTTTCATCTCTGTAAATTGGTAAAGCTTAGAAATATTCAGCTAAAAAAGAAAATATTTCCAATGTTGTTGCTGTGTTGAGGACTCACTCCTAATGCATACCAGTAGTGATCTTTTTGCCTTGGTATGAGTGAAAAGTGTGACTCTTAGAGGCTGAGTTTATGTAGCCTCTAAGGTAAAGAACCATTCTGATATAGTAAGCCATCTGTATACAAAACAATTTTGAAATGCTGTTCATCTTCTTCTGAGAAGGAACAAGCCCTGCCATGCTTACATCCATTCAGGACTGGATGTCAAAATGTTCACATAGCTCACCATCTTCTTCCTTTAAAATACCATGTCTCTGACAAAACCGGTATTTGTTGGGAAATTTTGATTCTTCAACACTGAAATTTTTCAAGGGAACAAGAAGGAGTTTCCAGAAAGAACAAGGCGCATATCCTCGGATAAGAAATAACCCTACACTAGAACAAAGACCAAGGATTTAAATTTTCAGGGTTTGACTTATCAATTCAACCTCTGCCACCAGCTGTGCTGTGACAGTATCAACTCAGCTCTTCTTGCAGCAGTTCTGTTTCATAGAGTTAGAATGGTGACTGAGACTCAACCTGATCCCCCATAACTGAGGACCCTCACTGCCCATTATTGAGGCCTCTTTTCCATCCTAGTTTGAAATGTTTTCTCTCCTCCCTAACTGAGAAATGGGGGATATTTGAAACCTTCAATTGGAGGCAGTAAAAACATTTTCTGTTTACTCAATGTTACATGGAGCTAGTTGAAAGCAACAATATGTGCCTCAACTCCTTTTTTTTTCTCTTTCTATGAACATTCAAGTGAAAAGTATTTTGTCCTCCACAATTGTAGAAAAACAATTTTAGCAATTTATTTTAAGGTGCCCTTGGAAACCAAATATTATATTTTGCCAAGGCAAGCACTGTTGCTCAAGGAGCTTGAATATGCACTCAGTTGGGTAATAGGAACAACACCATGTGACTAATAAAATCAATGTCTGCTAAGTAATGTGGTTCAAACTGGAAATGTTTTCGATCAATCCAGGGGTATTTTTTTTTTCAAGACTGGAGAATAAAATAGAACTAGTCTAACAGCAGATATTTTCCTTTAGAAAAAGTAAATTCATATAAAGCAGGATATTAATAGATCTGAGTAGCTCACCATGAAGATAACATCTCTGATTTGATGCTATCTTAACTTTGTCAAAGTAACATTAGCTCTTGCCTTCATATAAAGTGTTCAATTAAACCAATTTCTGCCCTTGGTCCTGACATGGCTTGTTGTTACAATGCACTTTGAGTGTTGAAAGGCAGACTAACCTGTCATTAAACATAGCTTGGGAAGAGATCTGGCATAATCATATACTTTCTTATTGCTGAAGTGATTGTTCAATATTAGCCCTGCAAATTACTGGCAAACCATGAGGCATTGGGGTGCTACGAATGTGGAGAGGGAGCCTGAAGGAGTAACACCGATAGAGTAAAAGAGTTCAAAAGCTTTTTCAAAGTCAGGTGGGGGTATTTCATACCCAGGCTTAGATGCCACCATGTGCAATGTGGCTGAAGAAGAGGCATTCCTGACCCGTACCAAAGTCAGAAAGAGAAAAACAAGTTAAGAGCATTCTGCTTCAATTATCTGAAAATCATCTGGAAATAATACTTCTCCAGAATATGGGGGCTTTTCATTTCTGCTCATCCCTCCTGCTAGTAAAATACACTAATTTCAGTCCAATTCCTCCATTTAAGGACTGTAGTTTTTATTCCCTTGAAAGCAGATGGAGGGAAAATCTCCAGTGTGTAGAAAATAAAGCAAGTTGTCCAATTAAATCACCACACTGATTCCTAATTCCACTATGGCCTGTCTGAGAAGGCCATTAGGAACAAAAAACCTCTCTGAGGATCATTTTTCTGGCACTTCACACTCATGAGGAAGGTATCTGCAGGCAGCCAGGCATGCAGAGTGCCTGGAAAAGGGGAAAAGCTTAGGAATCTGAAGTTCTGCAGCACTCTGCAGCAATTCCTTGTAACGGTAAGGAACAATACAAATGATTAAACAGAGCAAACAATCCCAAGCAGGAACTGCTGTGATTAGGGTGAGACCTGGGAACAACCTCAGCATCAGATCCCCACCTCTTTGGTGCCTATCACTTACACAAGGATGTGGGGTGCCCAGCAGGCAGGCAGGCAGCTGTGGGGCGCAGGCAGGCAACTGTGGGGCAGAGGCAGACAGCCATGGGCTGCAGGCAGGCTCTCCATGCTGGGCTAATAAAACACTCCTTTGTAACTACACTGAAAAGGGCAAAATAGTATTCACTTACCTTACTATGAGGCTGCAGTAAATGTCTTCAATACATAATATTAAACAGGCAATTAATAGACAAACATTTCTGTATCTAGAAATGTGGTGGAATTCAAGTTAATCCCTACTGGCACAGAGCAATAACAATAACCTTATTAAACTTCATATCCAAAGGCAGTAGGTTTACTATACAGCTTTCATATTTAATGGTGAAATTCCAGGCAGTTACATCTTTTAATTTTGCAGTAAACACTGACAGATCCATCATTTGGAAATAGCCAGTTGCAAACTGAAAATGGAGAAACAAAATACTGCAGATTAAACGTGGTGCCTGTGTGGTGCATTCTACCAACATATATCAGGACATTTTTTCAGTACATATGAGATTTGGCATCAAGAAGGAAGATTATGGAGGAGCACAATTGTTTTACATAGAAATGCACTCCAGAGCTGTATAGAGTAGGAAGCTTCCAGAGTAGGAAGCCAAGCCAGTGAATTTCTGCACCAAAGTCAACAAACCGCCTGATTGACAGTGTTTGTTGATAACCACTGTCTTTTTGTTACACCCAGCCAAAGCAATCAAAACTCAGTAACCATGAAGGGACAGTATGAGTAAGATCTACAGTTAATGGATGAACAACAGCAGCCGTTCAAGCTTAAAGAGAGCTTGCTCACCAGAATTTGAATGCCCTTTCTACTCGTGGTAGCAATAGAAGTGGTTTCTTCCTGCAGCATAAAAGATAACCCTCAGGATACCTGGTAGAGAGTGAATGTTATTCCTAAGGCTGTTTTACTGTGTTTCAGCTTGTTTCCTTGGCAGCATTACAGAGTGCAATTCTGTGAATCATGAATACTATTCATACTAGCCAAACTGACCTTTGAAATTGGGAGTAGGCAAATATATAAGAAGAAATTCAAGCTCTAACAAATAAGCTGATAAAATGAATGAATTATATTTATAGACCTTGCCAGTCTATTAAGAGGTCACTTTGACAGACCTGGAGGTCCAAATGTGAGAGTTTCCATTCTCTCCTGCATACCTGAGCAGCCATTCATACATATTTAGTGACAAGATGCATTATCACTATTTTGGCTGTCCATGCAAAAAGCTCTCAGATAAATTTCTATGTAGAATGCATTGTGTGGTACAGGAAACTATGTATTTGTGGGTCTGAGTGTTCATGAAGTTCCTGAAAACCTTAACAAGACCAGCCAAGACAAAGAGGGAAAGAGATGAAGAAAAGAAGACTGTGGCATATGTCTAAAACACCTAGAGCTGACCTTGACAAAGGGCTGGACAAGGACCTGTTTTGAACAGGCAGCATCATCCTTTCCAGCAGTTTCTGCCAAGCAACACATCCCTGGGTCCGTGTAAATACATGGGAGGAACCCAACTGAGCAGGTGTGGCAGTGAGTGGGATAGGTGCAGGACATGACTGCCAGCATAAGGTAAACTTCCATCAAAAGAATACCAGAGTGTCACCATTTTTAAAGTTTTTATCATTTAGTGACTGTAACCAGTTTCAGCAACATGGCTTGAAAGACCTACACCCTAGCTCAGTTTTGTTTTGTGTGGAATTGTAGACTCCAGAAGTGCTGGAGGAAATTTAAATAATCTCTTAGCTGGACTATTTTTCTAAGCAGGGGATCCTTGAAGTGAGTTGGGAACCTGGCCTGCTATGACCCTGGAGCCCATAGCTCCATGTACAGTAACAGAATGTTCTTCCAAGCACCCCAGGGATAATCTGTGCCATTAGTGGGTTTGCAACCTCAGTTTTTAGTTAGGCATTTAGAAAAATTGGCACACACAGTTCGTACACTTCTAAAACTGTGGCTTCTCTCCATAGCTGCATTTGATTTCTGTATATGAGCCCTTAAAGCATTTGGAATCTCTCTCTAAAAGAGAAAAGCACTTTAATATAAAAAATCTGTTTCTTTTTTTCCTTATTTCTAGCAGCAAGGTAAATAAGAAGTGTTGAGAATTACTTGTGACTGGAAGATTTGAGGTTTGCTTAAAGCCATTTCAGTGGTTATTTTGAACTTTCTTAGCAAAACAATATAATTTCCTGTCCTCACATTCATAACTTACCAACATGTTTACATTTTCAGCTGAACATTTCCATTCTTGGCTGGGCTGAAAGGTGATACTCTGTTTACTGGATATAACACTGAGCAAAATCCCTTCAACCTTTTGAATTACCTCAGCTGAAAAGTATAATCCATTATCCAAATATTCTTCCAGTGTTTTTCTAGTTGAATAATATAGCACAACTAGTTGAAGATAAAAGCTTGGCCTGTATATAGCAATTGCTAAGGATTTCTTTGGCTGGAGATGAAGGCAGAAGGTTTAAAATAAGACCACCTCTGTGTGTTCTCAGTGAGTGTTTTGCTTAGATTGCAATACTGGGCAAAGCACCATTTGCAGCCCTCTCTATAAAAATCCTCTGCCTGTGTGGATAAGAGGCTGGTACTGAGACCACTATGCTCAAATTGCCATTCACAATGAATAAACACTATGAAGATGTAAAGCCAAAGTCCTTTAATATCATTTAAAGGAAAAAAGAAACAAATAGCTCCCCCTCCTTTAAAAAAGCAAGCAAACAAAAAATCCCCACAATAAAATAAAGCATCACTTTGATACAATGCAAGTTTAGACATTAACGTGTATATTCATAGAAACACAACATGTGTGTGCGCATGTACCCACACCCACACATGCACAAACACACCCTTCCTCCATTAAAAAAAAAAAAACAATAATTTAAATTCCTTCATCACTCTGGTCTCCATTTTTCTTCACAGTCAACTGACTGTCTTCCATTGTGAGGCTACAGACATGTGCACAGATAATTTGTCTCCATGCAAATATTGGTTAGTCAGAGAGAGGACATTGCTTATTTCCTGGAAGATATGAGATTTAGTGCATTATTGGAGTCATTTAAATGGTATCTTCTCATTATGATTAACTTGTGTATAACTCATTATTAATTTTTTTCTTTTAAATAAAAATAATAAAACATAAACTCCTGCATTTCTTTTTAGCTGCATTTTAAGCAGTGCTATGTAGTATGATCATTTGAACTCAACAACATTTTTTGCTTCTGCTTAAATATAAATGAAACATTTTGTCAAAAATTAGAGAATCAAGAGATCATCCCATCTATCCTTTTACCCACAGTAGTAAACTGTACATTAGCTGACAGATGCCAATCTATTTTGGGAGGCTTCCCAGGAAATCTGTCCCCATGCACTGCTATATTTACCACTAGAAAGTTTTTCCCTGATATCTATGCCAAATCCTTTATGTTGCAAGCTGGGTCTATTCACTTCACTATTTCACTCTTTTTCTACCCTACACCCTTTTTGTTACACATTACCTAAAATGTATAGAGTGTTTAATCAAAACCCTTGTAACTGAAAGAAAAGAAAATTGTCATTTTCTTGCAGGTTCTTCTCCTGTTCATACAGTGCAATAAGCTTTATTTTTTGTTTGGGTGGGTTTTGTTGTTTTTTTGGGGGTTTTTTGTGGTTTTTTTTGTTGTTGTTGTTGTTGGGGTTTTTTTTTGTTTTTTTAGCAGATTGCTATTATTCACTCAAACTAAACATATGCCCAGGTTATTTTCTGCAGAACTCCTTTCTGTCCAGAAGTTCACCAGGTGTATTCATGCAAGTCAGTGCTTCTGCCTGGTTTAGAAACTTCTATATGTCCCTACGACCATGGATCTCATTTTGTCTGTGTTTCCAATTTGCCAGAATTTTATCTTTCTTCCTTTTCTCTCTTTTCATATAGGTGTACCCTGTAGATTTAGGAATCATTATTTTTCCCATTATCCAGCTCATTAACAACAACAAGTTAGTGGACACAAGCCTTATATAACACCATATTGGTGCCATTAGTAACTCCCCTGCATATAGTTTGTTTAGCCAGTTTTGCACTCACAGTTTTATTTGCAATTCTATCTGCTCTTAATATTTTTGAACCTATGTCTCAACCTACTGGTTATCTTCTGTTGGTGTACAACATGGAGCCCAGTGTGAAGCTGAGATTGGAATCTCCCCCAATAGATTTACAGTATTACTACTGTAGCTGTATGAATTAGAGTCAGGGAGTCATTAAGGTTGGAAAAGACCCCTAAGATCATCAAGTTCCCCTTCTGATGCCAACCACTGAGTCTGCAGTCCAGCTGATGCAGATAAGGACTGAGGAAATCAGGCAAATATCACCAAGTACTAGTAGTTTTCCTGGAAGTCTGAGGTTTAATCTAGGAGTTTTAATCCAGTTTTTGTCGCTATCCCAAGATCCTGCAGTAACAATTTTCCATGTGTGCATCTACATCTCTGAAAGAAGGTGATGTGAAACCTGCCTTCTTTGCCTGGGATAGTTTGTGACTACTTCTGGGAAGAAGGGCACAGCGAGATAAGGACTTCATCTACCATAAAAGCCCTACAGTCTGTGAAGGGAGAGACACCACTGGGATTTCTGCCTGCTCACAGGTGAACATAATCTCAGCCTGCCACATACACAGAACCACTTCACAGATGTGAAAGACAGAGGTTTGTGTGCTCCCTTGCTTGTTTAAGTAAGAGATAGTAGAGTGGCTCTGTTTATTTTTTCATGGCAGAGCTGCATTAAAGTTCACGTACTCCCTGAAGGTCAGAAAGACATACTTGAATCCAGAGTGCTCTGCGTCTTCTCTTGTGTTCACATGACACATGATTAGGCTTAACACAACACAAAGAGTCAGGGACTGGGCAAAAACTGCAAGTCTGTGGCCAAAACCCACTCCTCCCTGTGATCACAGGCAGCTTACACAGCTTTCTTCACCCCTCACTACCTCAAAGTTTTACAACATGCGCATGGAGGATTGGGATGCAGAGCCTCTCCTAAGCAGTTTTCCAGCTTGGAAGCACCTCATTTGCACTCTGTGGTAGTGGTAGGGCTGCTTGCAGCTTGGGAAATGCTGGAGGGAGACTGATGTATCCTTGCCCTACATCTGTCACTGTTCAGCCTCCAGTTGGGCAGACGGGTACATAGGACTGATTCAGGGTAATGTTAGTGTAGTCTAATGCCACTGTCAGGTTTTGTGCAAAGGCAGCCTGACTGTGAGATTATCTACAGCCTGTATAACTGGATGTTATTCTTCCTGTCTTCTTTCTTGTAATTCCCAACAGTAATCTCTTATCTAAATATTATACAATTTAAAAAACAGGAGATTGGCAACAGTAAAATGAATAACGAGTTATTGACAGCAATTATTCTGCAATTTATCTGTAGTCCACAGCCTCACTTTATCTGATGTTTATTTTTTCTGATCCAGCCTTTTGCTCATTTGGTTTCTTATTTGAATAAAAACATCCTTAATGACTTTTCCTTGTCCAGAGAAAGAAAGTTCTTCAGCAGAAAACGAAAGGCTGACCAGAGAACAGCTCTCACTGGCATATTTGTTGTGACTGCTTCATACTTTGTAACATATGTGGGAATAATATGTAAAGCAATATCACTAATGATAGGAATTCCTACAACAGCAAGGTAAGAAAGTTCTGTCATACACTGGAAAAATAAATAGACAATGCACTGTAAAATAACAATTTGCCACAATGTGTCAGGGTAAGCTCCATAAAACAGCTAGAACAGATCTAGCAGCTATTAATAGGTACTGATGATACACCAGAAGATGAAGCTCAATAGAAACAGAGCTGTGGAGTGAAACAACTGAACTAAATTCCTAATGTAGAAACCATGACCAAAGAGATGAAGCATGGCAACAAAAAATGAGGAAAGATATTAAATCTAATTAAAAAAAATAGCTGAGCTTAAATCATTGCAACATGCAGGGAGGCTTTTGCTGTTCTGAAAGACAGAATGTCTTGTTGCAGTGACTTCATTAAAGTGGCAAATGCACAGCAGCCCAGTGCTACTTAAGAACATGTTCGAATCATCTCAGGCTATTTAGTTTAGATTTCAGGCACCTGTCCTGAAATCATTAAAGTCAAAATAATGCCATCACAATAGAGCTTCAGGTATGCAGTCAACAGAACTAAAGTGAAAACAAAGCTACTTAATGCATTCAGGATTGGGAACATGAATCCAATTTCCAGAAAAATAAAAACACCAGAAAACAAGCACTCCATTTAAATCTTCTACCTCTATTTCTATTTTCTGTTCCACAGAGTCTTACATTTCATTCACAAGAATAACCTCTCAGCATTTTTCCATATGGCCTAAGCAACGTCTACCATCTTTCATCTAATTCTTTTGTTCTTCTTCAGAGAAGCATGGACAGTGGTGACTCTTCTTTATGTTTGGTTTAAAAAGGATTTTTGATTCATTTTTTACATGCAAGCTACTATAAAATTCCTAGGGGAGAATGAAAGTGCTAGGATTCATGGCTGTCTGTAGTTCATTGGAAAACCTATTTAGATAAGCTTCTGAAAAAGTTCTGTTCATTGAGGAACACACACACCCTCACACCCTCCCCCAAACCCACTAAGAATTGCTGTTGGGTATTTTATCAAGCTACATTAGTAAAAGCCTTATATTTTTGGGGGCAGGTGCATATATCCTACACCCATTGCCTGGGAATGAAGGGAGGGAATTGCAATTGATGAAGATTAGGATGTGAATGGAGTTTACAGTGAAGTAGTGGCCATTTTCTCCCTTACACCTTATACTCCTTGCACTTTTGTTCTTGGGTTGCTCCCATTTCAGAGCTGAAGACAAGGATAATGACACTGCAGTGAAGAGCTCAAATTTTCCTTAGACTTGTTTAGCTTGACTTTCTTCTGCAGCCATACTAGGTGATCTGAGGAGTAGTGAGAAGAGTGGGGATGATGCAAATGGGAAATGAGAACAACCAGGTGCTTAAGGCACTCTCTGACCAGCTGTACAAAAACAGCGTTTCCAGCCTAAGAATCAAGGAGGGAGAGGTGGGCCTAGGACATGTCTGGAATCTGGAATGTGAAGTAGCTGCTGTTGCCAAGTTTTTAGACAGAGAAGGGCGCATTCTGGGGAGTTTGTGTGCTGAAACCACTCGAGCTCCCCAGTTCACAAAAGCTAAAACAAGCATTCCCCCAGGAGAGCAGTGGAAAGTATAGAAAGTTATGTGTGTTCTAAAGGGAAGAGTCTAAACTCAACATTAAACAGTGCTGAGCAAGGCCTGTTCCAATCTCATTGTCATATTTACACTTAGTATTTAGCCATAAAATACTGCAGCTTACAATTGGTTGTGTTGGCACCATTTTAGAGTCCTGGCATCAATAGTTTATGTGACAGGCATTAAAATTAACTATGGAAGTACTTTTAAAGAAGCAAGCATTCATGTGCTATAAAGCTACATGATGGAGAACTTAATCAGCTGGAATGTGCTTTGCTTATGATGTGCAAGTCTAACCTAGCACTGCAAGTTTGAAAGCGTAGAATTTCTCCATCAGAAAGTTTACTGTGGGCCCACAATGCCTTTCTGCATTTTCATTCCCAGCTAAAGGTGTAATTATTCCTTCGTAACTTTCAAAACTAAAAATGAACATTGCTGCGAGCTCACATAGACAGCAAAGCTGTTTAAAACCCTTGCCTCAGCCATGCAGACTGCTCCTGTTGTTATCACCAAGATTCACACAGCTTTTGTCATCACACTTTTCTGTCTGTCATCAAAGAAAGTGTAAGTTTTGGTTCTTTTATTCAGCAACTGTAGATGCTAGATCTTAGCTGTGATTTAGAAAACTCTCCGGTCTTCTTTTTGTGAGTAAAAATTCCTGCCAACATAAAAGTAAATTTATAGAATTGGAGGAAATATTTAATATTGGAAAGTAATAAAAAAGGGGAAAGAAGCTAGGAATTTTAAAGCTTTAGTAAAAACTTAATTTTTCATGTGATCCTTAATATAATCCCCCTTTTCAGTCCCTTGTCTTCCCTACAGGCTTTACTTAGTTGACCTGAAGAGAATCAATATACAAAATTGTCCTTGTATCATGAACTGTTATTGGCCTTCCCTGCTGCATTTTGACCTTTGTCCAAATACATCTCCTGGTTATGTTGCTATTTCAGGAGTGATCTAACAAGTGATAGCCAAGGCTCAGGTGTGAAGGAAAACAAGACCAGGAAAAAGCAGACAGGCCCGCTGCAATGGTTTCCCCTGATAGCTTGTTCTATACATTTTCCTCTGCAATACCTTCACTGGAAGAAAGCTTTGTAACAGTGTGACTTAGCTTTTCCTTTTTGTGTTTTGTGGTTTGTTGTGGTTTGAAAGAAAACGAAGTGAGAGGCTCTAGACTAAAAAGACTATTTAATGAAAAGAAAAAGGAAAATAATAAAATAAAATAAAAAGCAGTAATACAAAAAAAAAACCAAACC
>VZUI01006240.1:0-35694 GCA_013401135.1 Cettia cetti | reverse complement strand
GGACAGAGCTGGGCACAGCACTCAGTGTCCATCCTAAACTGAGGGACAGAGCTGGACACAGCACTCAGTGTCCATCCCAAACTGAGGGGACACAGCTGGACACAGCACTCAATGTCCATCCTAAACTGAGACACCAGAGCTGGACACAGCACTCAGTGTCCATCCCAAACTGAGGGGACACAGCTGGACACAGCACTCAGTGTCCATCCTAAACTGAGACACCAGAGCTGGACACAGCACTCAGTGTCCTTCCCAAACTGAGGGGACAGAGCTGAGCACAGCACTCAGTGTCCATCCTAAACTGAGGGACAGAGCTGGACACAACACTCAAGGTGTGGCTCCACCAGTGCCGAGTAGAGGGGAGGAATTCCGTGTGGATTTTCCTCCAAACAGCTCCGTTGTCCCCAGGACCCCAAGCCCAGCTGCTGGAACATCCCTGGGCAGAGCTGTCCTGTCTGTACCAGTGAAGCCAACCCCTCCCATTCCCACCTGGCTCTGGGGTCTGGCCCAGCTCTCCCTTTTCCCAGGTAAACACGAATCCGTGGGATAAATCACTTGGAAAAGAGCAAACTGAGATCATGTGGAGCCTGTGATCATTGTGGTGTTAATTAAGCCACCAGCCCTGCTGATGTCAATGAAGTGTCTCAGAATGACAAATCAAACTCATCAGGGCCTCTGCTGTGAAGTCATCAGGCAGAAAATAATTGGGGAGGGACAAGAGAGGAGGAGGTGAGGAAAACAGAGACTCGAAATTGGATGGATTTTATTTTCGCTTGTATTAAATGTCTCCTTTCTTTCAAGGGGCTCTGTACCACCTTTTCCCCCCAAATCAGCCCCTTTTCCAGAGGACATGAGCGTGCTGGACAGCCAGAGAGGAAACACCCAGGGCACAGCTGGGGGATAGTGCTGTGACAACCTGGGCACTTCCCAGAGGGTGAACGGAAGGAGCTGGCCCCAGCTCTGCCCTCCCACTGCCTCCAGCTGTGCCCTTCACAGCCAAACTTCCAAACAACTTGAACTGGGGGAACAATGGGTGTAAAGACCAACCCAAGGAAAAGATGAAGGGGATAGAAGGTACATGGTGTTCTGTGAGCCCTGCCTGGCCCGCAGAACAAACCCTTCAAACCCTTCTGTGGCAGCAGATCGGCCTTTAGAGCCCTTTGCAAAGCGTCTGCTGCCCTGAAGCCTCCAGGAAGGACAGAGAGCAGGCTTGAGCCACTCCAGGGCTTGGCATGCAGTAAAAATAAGCTGAAGCACCACTCAAGCCTCCATTGAACGGAAGCAGTTCTTGGAAATGAGTGGAGCAAACAAAAGCGTGTGTTCATTTGTGAAGGACAGAGCAGGGAGGTTTTCCAGGGGGAAGCGTTCAGACCCTCGGCTTTGTGGTGGCTCCTGTGAAGTCACCTCACTGCTCTGAGGCTCTGGATGTCTGTAGGATATTTTTAGATGTGGTGGTGGGGGCATGTCCCACCCTGTGACACTGGAAGGGGGGCTCTGGGGACAGGCTGCTTGTCCCCATGAGCAGGCAGGGCACAGCATGGCCTCGGAGCAGCTCTGCTGCCAGGGATCAGCCAGACCCCCCCAGCGCCAGGGCAGAGCTGGGATCCAAAACCAACTCAAATGGGGTTCTGGGACAAGCAGCAGAGGTTGGGGGCTGTCTGCATGGCACAGGACAATGCTCTGACCTGTGGGGTGGAACAAAGCTCTGTCCTCACCCCAAGGCTGCCCTGCCTTCCTGACCTGCACAGCGCTCCAGTCACCGGCCACCCTCCCACAAAAGATTTTTATAAAAGATTTGGCATAAAGGATTTTTTTAGAGGCTCCATTGATGCCTTTTGGGGCTACCAAAAAAGAGAGGCCAGACAAGTTAAGGGAATAAAAAGCAGTTCTATTTATGGAAAGGCCTCCAGGTACATTCAGGGCAGATGAAGCCCACCCCAAATGGACAATGGGCACGGGTTTCACATTTTTATCAGTTTTTGGTCCATTTGCACATTGGGGGTTCATCTCCCAATGACAGCTCCAGGTAATGAAGTCATTCACCCCAAGTTTGCTGCCCCCAACTCACTTTTGTTTCCATCTCTGGGGCCTGAGGCAGTGAGGGGTCCTTGATCCCCAGGCCTGGGGAGGAATTGTTGTGTCTGACCCAGCTGGGGAAGCAGCAGCTCACACTGTGTGTGGAGCTCAGAGTTCTACTCCAAAGAACTGCAGGATCACAAACAGATGAAAATATAACAGCTAAAATCCTGAGGCATCACCCAATCTGCTTTCATCCCCCCATCATGGCTCTGCCAAACCTCTCCCACCTCCAGAGCTCCTCCAGCCACCTGCAAACTGCTTCAAACCCGAGTGACAAGTGCCACGAGCAGGGAATAAACCTTTCCCACGGCAGAGTCCCTCCCTGCTGTGTGCTCTGCTCCAACAAGAGCTGTGGTGGGTGCAGGAGCTGCTAGGATGTCCCTGCACACCAGAACCACCCTGGGGTATCTCCCAGAGCAGCAGTAATTAGTTAATTATGTATGGCAGCGTAAATGTGATCAGATGTGTGGCAGGTCAGAGCTTTGGGGCTGCCTCAGGATTCCTTTAAGGTCACTAATAAAGCAAAGGGATTGATTAATTAGCTGGCAGAGCATCGTGACTTCCTGCTTTTGTGGCGGTATCTGTTGGGACATCAACAGATCTAACTCAGTGAGTAAATATGGGAGATGCCACACATACCACAGACAGCCCGCCCAGGTTTTGGCCAGCAAAACAAACACTTCAGGTCTGATAAAAAAAAATAAATTAAAATGTCCTGTTTGGAGATTTGGGTGCACTCTAATTAATGCAGGAAAAGCAAAAAAACAACCCCCCAGAGCTGCCACCTCCTCCCTCCACTGCTTACAACAACAGTTTGGGGCTGGGGAGCTTTGGGAAGATCTGGGAGGTCTGAGGTCCAGTGTGCAGTACCAGGAGCTGGAGCCAGATTCTTGGTCATGCTCGGCCTCCTTCTCTTGTGGAAAAAGAGATCAACCAACCCCCCAAATTCTTGTTCTGCACAGCAGCTTTGCCCTGGTGCAGCAGGAGAAGACCCCAGCCTTTGGTGGTGATGCAGGAAAGGTTTTTTCCTGCACCCTCCCTTTAGCCAAATGACATTTATTGGTGGGTTTGTGCCTGCACAGCACGGCAGCAGCTCGTTTAAATGAAGAGATTTGCTCAGAGGAAGCTTTTTAATTCTCTTTTAATTCTCCCTCAGCGGCAGCAGCAGCGGAGGGACGGAACGAGGAAGAAGTTCAAACACTGGGGAAACACAGTCAACCTATAAACAGGAACTTAAAAAAAAATAAAATAAGAAATGCTCAATCCCAAGGCACGTCCTGCCCTTAATCACCACACGCTCAGCTGCCACCACGCTGCTGCCTTTTCCTGGCTGGAGGCACTGGAGCTTGCAGGACTCTCAGGTGGACTCTCAGGGAGCTCTTGGCACCACCAGCATCTCTGCATTTTATAAACAGCTCTAACCTCCAGCTCAGTGCTGAGGGACAAATTTTTTTTTTTTTTAAATTTTTTTTTTCTTTCTTCCATCAGAGTTGTTCTGTTCATTTGTGGTTGTTCCATGCCAGGCTGTGCAGGAAAAGCTGGGATGAGCCAGAGTTTGCCACCAGTGCCATCACAGGTGCGTGAACCCCTCCTGCACATTTCTTTTTTTGCCCTAAAACCCCTTTTTTTGGCCTTGGGCGTTGCAGTGCATGGCTGCCCTTGCCCTCTGCTGGTTGGGATCCTGGGATTTGGAGGGAATCTGTGCAATGAACATTTTAGGAACAAATGGCATCCAGTTACCCCTGGGGGAGGGATTTAGAGGAGCTCCTGATGGGAAGATGCAAGTCAGCAAACCCCACAGACACTTTCTGGAGCCCTTTAGGAGCTGGGCAGCTCCACACAAACCCCACAGACATTTTTTGGAGCAGTTTAGGAGTTGGGCAGCTCCATAAAAATCCTGTGGACATTTTTTTAGGAATTTAGGAATTGAGCAACTCCATACAAATGTCATGAACACCTTTTTGAGGAATTTAGGAGCTGGGCAGCTCCACACAAACCCCACAGGGTCTTTTTGGAGCCTTCAGCAGGTTTGCATCTCCACACAAACCCTGTGGACACCTTTCTGGAGCAGTTTAGGAGCTGGGCAGCTCCACACAAACTCTGTGGACACTTTTTTGAGGAATGTGGGAGCTGGGCAGCTCCATACAAACACTCTGGATATTTTTGGAGCAGTTTAGGGGTGGGGCAGCTCCACACAAACTGTGTGGACACCTTTTTGAGGAATTCAGGAACTGAGTAGCTCCACATAAACCCTGTGGACACTTTTTGAGGAATTTAGGAATTGAGCAGCTCCACACAAACCTCGTGGAAGTTTTTGGAGCAGTTTAGGAGCTGGGCAGCTCCACACAAACCCCGTGGGTGTTTTTGGAGCAGTTTAGGAGCTGGGCAGCTCCACACAAACCCCGTGGGTGTTTTTGGAGCAGTTTAGGAGCTGAGCAGCTCCACACAAATCCTGTGGACACTTTTTTGAGGAATTTAGGAGTTGAGCAGCTCCACACAAACCCCGTGGATGTTTTTGGAGCAGTTGAGGGGCCGGGCAGCTCCCGGGGTGGCTGTGGGAGGCCGTGGGGTGGCAGAACAGGACGAGGCTGGCACAGGAGCAGGGCACTGACTCACGGGCACCGAGCCGTGCCAGCCCCGCCAGCTCCCGGTGACTTCAGCGCCTGAGAGAGTTCTTGGTGTTTCTCCCTCTTCCCTTTCAGCACAGGAATTGTTACTCATTCCCTACACAATGCCAGGTAGGTTTTATTGTGGAATGGGCAACGACACGGAGTGCCTGGGCATGGGAATTGATTGAAACCCTGGGCTTCCGACATGACTTCAAAACACAACAATCACAGATATCAGGATGCTGGCACCAGCAGCAGCTTGGAGGATAATTGTGTGCTATGATCTAATTTTTGGGATCTGTGCTTATTGCCAAATCTCTGCAGCTTTCCTGTCTCCCTCGAGAGCAGCTGGAGCTGCAGGTCCCTTAACTCCCTTACCTCCTGGCTCATTCTCACTTTTTTCCCCTCTTTTTTTCCCATCTTTTTTTAAAATCTTATGGCAGAGCCTCTGTCTCAAGCTGGAAGTTTTCAGGCTGTTTTTTAAGGTCCTCATCCCTATAGTGCACAGGGAAAAAACTGAATTAAACTGGGACAGATTTGGAATCTTTCAAATTTCCTGCATTTTTAACCCCAGAAGTTGATGCTCATCCAGATTTAGTAGCTGATGCCAGCTCAGGGGTCTGTGGATGTGCGCCAAAAACCCCCTGGAACTTTGTCACTGGATGAGGAGGGATAAATGGTTGAGGAGCCATTTTTGTGAGTCCTTAGAAGAAAAGAACAAATGCACAAGAACTGCAGCACCCCTGTGAAAGGAAAGTCTTCAGGCACACGGAGAGCTGGACAGGGGGCAGTGAAGCCACACTTCCCCTCTCCCCTCATGTGGAGGCTCCAGGCCTGGCCCCAAGGGTGGCTGCTGCCTTTCCCTCTGGTTTATTTGTGCAAATAACTCAGCAAACACCAAGGCAGAGCTGGGGAGCAGGGGAATTGTGTCTGTCTGTCCCTGTGCTCACAGCCACTCACTCCTGCCCTTCCAGCTGAATTGCTTTGGATATTATCTCTGCTGTGATTCACTCCTGAGCACGAAACAGAATTCTTCTGAAAGGCTGCTTTGGTCTCTGTGACTAAGCTGGTGCTGAGTTTAGCCACGTTGCTGAGCCCTGGCTGTGCAGGGCTGGCTGCTGTCACTCTGTGACATCACTGGGGACAGGCAGTGACGCTCAGGAACACTGAGAGCTGCACACCTGAGCCCAAAGGAAAACAAACCCAGATGAAGCTGGGTTTCTTCCTGTGGCTCAGTAAGGGCTGGAGTTGCTGTAACTTCAGTTTTCAGTCTAAAATCTGTAGGGTGACCACATCTGGGGGTCCCTCATCCCTGGAAGTGTCCAAGGCCAGGTTGGATGGGGTTTGGAGCACCCTGGGATAGTGGAAGGTATACCTGCCCATGGGTGGAATGGGATGGGATTTAAAATCCCTTCCAACCCAAACCATTCTGTGATCCCATGATTTTGAGGATCGCTTTTGGCACTAATGACTGCTAATGTCTAATGAATCAGAAATAATTTGTAAATCAACGAGCATCCATGAGCAAGGAAGAGTGCTGAAGGCATGGGATTCTCCATGCAGTCCCTGAAACAGTCACTCGAAATTTCACACAAACAGCTCAGCCTCAACTCTCCAAAAAGAGGAGAGTGTGAAGAATCGTTTCAAAAGTGCAATTTGATTTGGGTTATTTAAATTTGCCACACTTTGCTACTTTTTGTCTAAGATTACTCAATTTCTAGCAACAACAATCCCCTTACAGGTCCCTCTCTCCCTGCACAGTTCAGCAGAAGCTTTCCAGGAGCAGCAGCTTTGTCCCAGCTCCATCAGCAGCCCCCTTGCTCTGGGGCACTGTGGAGTGAAAATGAACCAGCACTGAGACAGCACCCGAGTAAATTCATTCTCATTTCCTGATAAAATACACCAGCCCCCTCAGGCTTTCTCCTAGGAAGAAAAGGAATCATTCAGACACCAAAACCACGCTGAAATAAAGAGCACGCAGCAAGAAATCCGTTTTCCCTTGTTTTCCTGAGTAGGAAGCCAGCAGGGCTTTGATGTGGGGACACACTTTTGATGGCAGTGCTGACAGACAGGCCCCTAGGGGCTTGGGAGTGGGGTCTGAGCTCACACAAACCCCCACACCCACGTCAGGACGCTCAGTGCTCCCAGTCACAACTGGGATCCCACTGGGATGGGCCCCCCAGGCACCGGCTCCAGCTGCTCCCACAAAAACCACGTGCAAGGGTCATATTTTTATTTTTATTTTTCATTTTTTTTATTCCCTTTTGTTCCTGTTTTGGCTGCAGATGAAACCCAAAGTGTCAATGAGCAGCCCCCTCTGCTCCAATGCTCGGGGAAAGGTTTGATTTGGGAGAAGTTTGATCTGAACTTCTGAGGAGCATCGGGTGAGTGTTGCAGCCCAGCAGCCCCTAAAAAGGGGCTTTTTAAAACTTGTGATCCCACAGTCAGTCCCAGGAAATGCCCCACACTGCTCTCCAGAGGCCTTTAGAGCACAGAGAAAGGAGATCTGGCTTTTTTCTCTTCTGGATCCTGGAGGCTGAGCAGACCCTGGGGTGGTTAACAAAGTGCCACCCTTGTGCCAGCCCTGCTGGTGACTCTCAAAGTCATCACCCAGCTCAAAATGCTCCAACTGGGAAGATTATTTTCCTCCAGGGGTTTCAGGAGCTCCTCCTCACAGCCCGGACTCCTGCTCAGCCACACAAATTGCTCATAACCAAGGCCTCAAAACTCTGTAAAAACACAAAAATCAGGTAAAGGCAGGAGAAGAGACTCTTCACACCATTATTATTAAAAAAGGGGTTTATACCTGAGCTGGAACACCCCCAATCTTTCAGTTTCAAACATCATCTCCCCATTTGAAGCTGCTGCTTGACCAGTGATGGTTTCTGTTGACACCAGATGGTTTTCATCGAAGTCACTGTTTTTATTCTGCAATAATAACATCAGCAATTGTGAATGAATTAAGTTGTCCCAGCTCTCACTTTCCCACCAATTATAGTGAATTATGAACAACCCTTGAATAAGAGAATCTCCCTTCTCAGTTATTGCTGCTCAAAGATATATTTGCCTGGTGGCCGGCTCTGCATTATTTGACTGATTTATAGGCCCATAACTTATGGAATTAGAGGTGATCTTTTTTTCAGAGCTTAAACTCGAAGTGGTTTCTCTTTTTTTTTTTCTTTGAAATCATGTGGAAAATGAATATGATAGATTTTCCCTCCATATATTTTCAACCCTCTAATAACAAGCTGAACTTCACTCGCAGCTTTCCAGCTTCACCCTCACCCCACATTAACTCTGGAACTCGTCATTCCAAGCACACTCAAGCTGAAATGGGCTTTAGGTTGTCTAAAATATTGATCAACCTTTAACCCTGTAAAAAGCCAGTAAGAAACTCAGGAATCTCTTAATAAATTTAGGAATATGGTGACTTTTTTTTTTTTTTTTTCCATTAGAAGTAAAACCTGCAGAAGATTTTATGTGGGGAAGATTTTAGAGTGTTATCAACAGAAATAATCTTGCAGTGAGTGCAGCATTGCTGTTGCCAACATATATGTGGTCAAACCTATTTAGGACACACACACAAAAAAAAACCAAACTAAAATTTCCTATTTGAACAGAGCTGACATGATCCTTAAATAATGGAAAATTCTAGGACTGTTCTTTGTTATGACACTGCTCTGTCTGACTTGGAGGTGGAATGTCGAGATCAGAATTCCTCCTCCTGTGAAACATCCCCTGGGTTCTCATCAGCCCCATCAAAATTTATGGGGTCTCCATGGCTGAATTGAGTTTGGAGGATGAATTTAGCAGGACAAAGATGCCAACTCCCCATCTGAACCTGAGGCAGCCTCTCTGATTTCCCCAGAACGAATCCGTGCTTGGAATTGTTGGTGAGATTAAAAAAGAGAAGCACCCCTGTACTTCAGGAGCTATCCTAAGATTAAAAATCCAAGAGATTTAGAGATTTTCAAAATGTTCACTAAAGGAAACAGGGCCTGTGATTTCTTTTTCTAAATCTACTGGAGAATCTGGACATTTAAAATTTTGCTGCTGTTGGGCTGGGCTTCAGTTGAATTATAATTTCTCCTAAGTTCATTGAAAACAATGCCACGGAATTTCTCCATCCCCAAATGCCTCATTGTCACAGGAGACAGGGAAGGATTTGTTGTGAAACAACAATAAACAAAAAAATAAACAAAAATTAACAGGTCAGGCTTGCAGAAAGGCCTCCAGACAAGCTGGGCCAGTTGGGATCAGCTCAGTTTTCCAGGAAATGAGGCATCAGCAGGATTTTCCATGGGATAAGTACAAGAGAAATTGGCTCTGGATGTTCCTTCAGTACCTGAACTTCCTGTGATGTTTTTTTGAAATCATGCTGTTAAACAGCAATCGATGCTGGACCCCCTCAAAGTGGTTATGAAAAATCAGTGACACTTCCCCTCTGTCCTTCCATGCCTCCTGTTCTCTGGGTTGCATTTTCCTTGACCCTAAAGTCACCTCTTTGCTCTGATGGATGCCCTGTCACAAAACCACGGAATATCCTGGGCTGGAAGGGATCCACAGGGATCATCAGCTCCTGTTCAGTGTTGTCGTTGTGTCCCCACCTTCTGAGGGCATCGAGCACAACCTGTGTGAGGCCCAGAAGGACACAGATCCCACAGGGACAGGACAGGCTCTGCTCCCCAGGGAGCTCCTGTGTTTATCCATGGGCTGGCTCCTGTGAGCCCATGGACAGCAAAGAGCTGCAGAGGAGCCACCCAACCTCAAACAGCTCACCAGGATGGGTGGCAGCAGCTCTGGAGGTGCATGGCCCGTGGTGGCAGAGGAGTGACACCCACTGCCCTGCCCACGGTGACACAGGGCTCTGGGATCCGCTCCTGCTCAGTTCTGCCACCCTTCCCCACCAGGAGCACCAACACCCTGGTGTCACACAGGAGGAAAAGGTGGGATGTGGCCCATGAGGTGTCCCAAGTCACCCCCTGATGTCACACAGGAGGGAAAGGTGGGATGTGGCCCACCCAGCCCAGCCATGGTGGCACTGCCACCCCCTGATGTCACACAGGAGGGAAGGGTGGGATGTGGCCTGTGTGAGGAGTCCCAAGTCACCCCCTGATGTCACACAGGAGGGAAGGGTGGCACATGGCCTGTGAGGTGTCCTGAGCCCACCCGTGGTGGCGCTGCCACCCCCAACACCCCTCATGACCCCGGTGGTGGCTCCGGGGGGGTGCCAGGGAGCCTCTTTGCCAGTCCCTGCTGGCATTCTCCTGCCATCTGCAGAGGATGATGCCAGAGCTCCGGGTGCTCCTGAGGCACCTGCAGCCATCCCTGCGGATAACGGAGGGGAGGGGAGGCAGGGCAGGGAGTGCTGGGATTGTTCATCTCCTGAACCAAAGGTGCTCCGCTCTGCTCTGTGGAACAGCCCAGGAGCCACAGGCTGATGTCACTGACCCGTGCTCAGCAGCCAAAACCCAGCCCTGCTGTGAGAGGAAAAAGGGAATACTGAGGCACTGGGGAGCCCAGGCTCTTTGGTGCTAATTCTAGGCCCGTTTGCTGGCACGGGGAGCTGTTTCACCCCTCAGCTCTGGTGCTGTGCCACTGAGGCAGCTTTACAGAATATCAGTGGCTCAAACAGCAATTCATGTGCTGGGAGTGAGGGGGAAAATGTTGGATCCCTCAGCTTTGAGCTGAGTTATGCAAACAAAGTTGCTTCAACTGCAGAGTTATTTGCAGGTTGGCTCGTGCAAGCCTTAGTGACAGATTTAAATGAATTAATTTTTCTGACTTTCATTCGCTGTCTTCCCCTCCAGCTATTGCATGTAATTACAGGAAATCTTCGTATATCACATCTTCAAAAAGGCACAATGAAAAGCCATAGCAGAGATATCCACTTCTCCTTGCTTTCATGTTTGTTTTGGAGGGGATGAGAGGGTGTGGTGGAGCTTTTCCTCGCAGCACCTCCGAGCTCAGCTCAGATCACCCCGTGCAGGCACCCCGAGCACTCCTCTCACTCAGCACAGACAAGACCTGGCAGCCCTGCAGCAATTACTTAGAGCTTTCTTGGCTTTCAAACTGCTTTTAATGATTATGGGAGACATCCACAGTAATTCATCTAAACAAGGCCTTTTTAAAAATTATTTTGGAAGCATTAAAGAAGAAATGCAAGTGGTTGTTCTTTTAAACCTGGGTGTTTTCTTGCTCAGGGAACAAAGTAGGTGTTGAGAATTGTGCTGTCACATCTAAGAGGCAAAACTCTGAAGCACAAACTTTATTTTGAACCCAGCGTTAATTTAGGAGATGGAAAGACCTGGCCATACCTGCAAACAGCCCCTCAACCAACCAGTGTTTGAGCCCAGAGCTTTGGTGAGCAAAGAAAGGGAATGAAAACCGTCTGGAATTGGCTGTGATCAACCTAAAACATCACCAAGAGCATCTTTGTCCCCACCAGAGGGTATAAAACCAGATTAGGAGAGAAAGGGAATTAAGTAAAAACCATGGTGCTCATATTGGGATAAAATAGGGAGAGAGAAAGAAAAGCTCTGCTGGTTTGGTTGCCTTCAGAGAAATAAGTTTTTTGTTGTTTTAAATGGAAAGGAAAAAAAAAAAGAATTTTCCACTGGAAACTGGGCAGAAAGTCAGAATGAAATAGATGTAATTGAGGCACAGACCCAAATGAGGGATTACATTACTGATATGTTTTTTCCTAAATGATTCTTCTTTTAATTTTATGTACTGTCAGGGAAAGCTCTTAGCTACATAAATACTGTTGGGAATTGAACTGGTCTGAGAAATGTGGGGTTTATCTTTTTTGACAGAGGCAAATCGAAGGATAAAGGCTGGATCTTTGATAGAAACATAACAGTTTGTGCCAGGGAGGTTTTCCCTCTCCCACCCAGTGTGAACAACTTGCAAACTCCACTGAACATCAAGGCACTGGTGTGGATATTTATAATGGGAGCTTGATTTGAATCAAAGAGAGTCCAATTCCTCCTCCCTGATAGTGGGATCACTGCTGGACAGGATCCAGGCAGACCCCACACCCCACCCACACCAGCCACCACTCTGACATCAGCTTCAGGTCTTTTTACCACCACATAAATTGCATCGAAGCCCAGTGATATCACTGCTCCAAAATCCCCTTAATCCTCAAAGCAGATACAACCACAGGGGTTTAAACACCTCTGTTAATCCCTTAGAGAGAATAATAAACCATTTGTTGGAGGAAACTTTATCTCCCAGACACCGGCACGGACACGGCTGTGACATGGAACGCCAGGAGTGATCCAAGGGTTAAGCACAGGAAGTCAGAACTAAGAACTTGACTCAATTAAATCACAGATTTAGGCAATTTTCTGATCTGTAGATGAAGGCTGAGTTCCTGGCAGGTGATGTAAGCTGTGCCTTGCTGATGGACACGACTGCACACGACACATTTCAGGTACAAGTTCCTGAACCCCCAGTTCCTGGCTGATCCCCAGTGGAGGCTCTTTTGCAAGAATCTGCTTTTCCAAGAGGGTCATGAACATCATCAGCTCTCACATGAGATCCAGAAAATGGTCTCAGTCTCCCCAGAAAATCACTAAACTATGGATAAAAAAACAAACAAACAAACAAAAAAAGTTAAGCTTTACCTTATATCACCAGAAAAAAAGGAATATAAAAGATCCCCAAAACTGCAGGAACCAGAAAGCAGTGATACCTTTATGCTTTGTGGCAGAGGCACAGCCATTCTTCAAGAGCTTGGCTGAAGCTTTTTCTAGCCAGGAGAAGTCTTCAGGGATGGAAAAATCCCACACATCCACATGTCTATGGGTAACTGACCTCACCTATGAATGGCAATGCCCCTCCTCACCTGCTCGAGGGACTGGAGCTGAGCAGAGATGGAGCAGGGCTGGAATGAGGGGAACATTCCCTCTTTTCAGCTCTTCCCTGCTGGTCACCAAATATAAACAGATTTTCCATAAATTATGGGGCTGTTATGGTGATAATCCCAAGTCTGTTTAGTCTCATATTCTGAGATTTACAAACTGTAGCAGCAACATGAACAATGGGGTCAGTAACTCAACCCATCCCTGAAACTGGCTGGTGTGGGAGTGAGCTGGCACAGAGGTTTGGGGCAGAAAATTTTCCTTTTTCCATGGAGAAACTGCAGGGGGAAATCAGGGAGGCAAACTGGAATCACACACAGAGGACTTTGCAAAGCTGAGAAGGATGCAAAAGTCCTTTGCACACCTTGGGTTTGATTTTCGGATGTATTTTCTTAGAAAATCAGACGCAGGGGCAGCCCAGGTACCCAAGCCTCCCACAGGATGCATCACTGAAGCCTGATGAACCTTGTTGTCTTACAAAACGATGCTGGAAATGTCCAAATGCTGGTCCAAATCCAAATGGAAATCTTAAATGAGGCAGCAGTGCAGGTCTTTGGAAAGTGAGGACACGCAGCCCTGAAATGAGAACCCACCATGGATGCTGCCCTTGCTGGGGCTTGTTTCTTCTGCAACACCTTCCTAGCCCTGGAGGCTTACAATTTCCTTAGAGTTTTGTTGTGGTTTTGTTTTTGTTGTTGTTGTTGTTTTTTTTTTTTTTTTTAAACAAAAGGATAAAGTGAAAGAAGAGAGAGAAAAAAAAAAAAAGAAAGAAAAAAAAGAGTGATTTTTAAATCAACTGTCATTCCTGGCAAGGCTGAGGATCCCAGCAAGGTATTTGTTTATTATCAGGTATTTCCTCAGGATCAAATCCAGGGGAGAGAAGTCTGGTCCTGGTTAAGGTCTGTTTAAAGCCCTCCTCGAAAAGAGATTTATGCAAGGAAATTACCTAACCTGGGGCAGGGGCTGAGTCAGCGGCAGCGGCTTCTCCACGCTCATTGTTGGTGCCTTGAGGGTGTTTTTTTTTATTTTAGCTCCGCCGAGGGCGCCCAGTGAGAACAGCGGCGGGTCCTGGCTCACAGAACGGGATCAAAGCTCCAATTGTTTCGGAGGAAATGAGCCAGCGGGAGCCGAGCGCTGGACACCGCTGCTGCTCGCAGCCTGGGCTCGGCTGGGGACACACGGACACCTCGCTGCTGCTCATCCCCTCGGTGATGCTCTGCCCAAATCCCCCAAATCCATCGGTGATGCTCTGCCCAGCACTGCTCTGCCCAAATCCCTCCTCTTCCCGTGCTGGGCAGTGCTGGCTGTGCAAAATTCACACCTCAGCCGGAGCCTTTCCCAATTTTGGCTGCTTTCGGGAGAAGGGGACACCAATCTCTTCCCAGATTTTGGCCACTTTTAGGAGTGCTGGCTGTGCGAAATTCACACCTCAGAGGGAGCTTTTCCCGATTTTGGCTGATTTTGTGAGTGCTGGCTGTGCAAAGATTCCCACCTCAACAGGAGCTTTTCCCAATTTTTGCTGATTTCGTGACTGGTGGTTGTGCAGAGATTCCCACCTCAGTGGCACCTTTTCTCAGCTTTTGGTCACTTTTGGGAGTGCTGGCTGTGCAAAGATTCCCACCTCAAGAGGAGCTTTTCCCAATTTTTAGCTGATTTTGTGAGTGCTGGCTGTGCAAAAATTCCCACCTCAACAGGGACTTTTCCCAGTTTCTGGCCAGTTTTGGGAGTGCTGGCTGTGCAAAATTCCTACCTCAACAGGAGCCTTTCCCAGTCTTTGGCTGCTTTTGGGAGAAGGGGACACCAATCTCTTCCCAGTTTTTGGGATTGCTGCCTATGCAAAGATCCCACCTCAACAGGAACTTTTCCCTATTTTGGCTGATTTTGTGAGTGCTGGCTGTGTAAAGTTCCCACCTCAACAGGAGCTTTTTCCCAGTTTTGGCTGATTCTGTGACTGGTGAGTATGCAGAGATTCCCACCTCAGTGGGAGCTTTTCCAAACTTTTGGCCACTTTTGGGAGTGCTGACTGTGCAAAGGCTCCCTCTTCAACAGGAGCTTTTCCCAATTTTTAGATGCTTCTGTGAGTGCTGGCTGTGCAAAAATTCCCACCTCAACAGCAGCTTTTCCCAGCTTTTGGCCACTTTTGGGAGTGGTGGCTGTGCAAAATTCCCACCTCCATGGGAGGCTTTCCCAATCTTTGGCTGCTTTTAGGAGAAGGGGACACCAATCTCTTCCCAGTTTTTGGAGACTGATGGCTTTTGGACATGAATTCAGATTCATGGAGATCCAGATTTTGGGAGTGTTGGCTGTGCCAATATTCCCACCTCAACAGGAGCTTTTCCAAACTTCTGGTTGATTTTGTGACTGGTGGTTGTGCAAAGATTCCCACCTCAATGGGAGCTTTTCCAGCTTTTGGCCACTTTTGGGAGTGCTGGCTGTGCCAATATTCCCACCTCAACCAGAACTTTTCCCAGTTTTTGGCTGATTTTGTGAGTGGAAGCTCTGTAAAGATTCCCACCTCAATGGGAGCTTTTCCCAGATTTTGGCCACTTTTTCTGAGTAGTGGCTGTGCAAAGACTCCCACCTCAATGGGAGCCTTTCCCAGGTTTTATCTGATTTTGTGAGTGGTGGTTTTTCAAATATTCCCACCTCAGTGGGAGCTTTTCCCAAATTTTATCTGATTCTGTGACTGGTGGCTGTGCAAGTACTCCCACCTCAACGGGATCTTTTCCCAATCCTTGACTGATTTTGTGAGTGGTGGCTGTGCACAATTCCCACCTCAACGGGATCTTTTCCCAATTTTTGGCCACTTTTGGTCCCATCCCAGCTGCTCCCAGCTGGAGCACTCCCCAAGGAAGTGGCCCTGCCCCATCCAGGCAGCAGATTTAAAGCTCAAAGGATCTCTGAGCTCATCCTTCCTGCCAGCAGCCACTGGGATGCACTCAATTGTCACCTGATGGCACTTCCACTGTTTCTTTGGGGAAAGAACTTCCCAGGCACAGCTGAGCTCAGGGACACTTCAACCCACGGGCAGGGCAGCAGCTCCAGAGCACAAGACTAGGGTTGAAACGAGGTTTTGGAGGCAAAACACAGCTTGAGCAGGTTGTTGTGTTATTTTTCCAAGGTCACTGCTGGAATATCTGGCAGCCTTTATCTCACGGCTGGGAAATTCTACTGTACTTGCAGAAAACAACCAATATTTCTCCTTCTGCTGCCCGACTCCTCGCTGTTGGTGTTGGTTTAACTTCCCTGACCCCAAAACACGAAACTGGAGTAACGTGGGCTTGAAGCAGAGCCCGAGGTGGATGTGAGGGATGTGTGTAATACAGTAAAGGACTGGGAAACAAACATCCAGCGAGCATCCTGGATGGAAACTCTTTCATCTGCATCGATCATTGATGTCCCTGCTGACAGAGCGTGGCTCTGCCAGCAGCCTCTGATCACTTTGAAATGCCTCACAAAAATACGTCTCCCTGCACTTAAGGTTTTCCGCTGCTAAGAAATATCTTAATGCTAAAGATTTGTTTACAAGGGGCGGCTGTTTCCACTTGCTGGAGCGTTTAAGAAGTTGTTTTTTCCAACCACAAAGTAGATCTAAACATTAAGTGTTTCTTAGGTTGGTTTTCCAGCTCCTAGACTGCTATAAACATTAAGTTTCATTGGTTTAAAGCAAAATACTGCAAAAAAAAAAAAAAATTGCTGCTTTCACTTAGCCTCTCATAATGTAAAAGAAAAAAAAATAAAAGAGTGTTTTAGGAGAAGTTTTATTTTTAAAAGGCTCGTTGTGCAATGCCCTGTGGTTGAAAACAGGGTCATGGGGACAAAGCACTTCCCTGTTTGCACTGACGGTGCCGGGGGTGGGTTTTGGTCCTGTCTCCCTTTCCTGCCATGCTGATGGGAGGGGAGCTGATCAGTGCCAGCTCTGGTGCCACCTGCTCTGCTGCCACCAGCTCCAGCCAGAGGAACGGAGCTCCTGGAGCCTTCCAAGGCTGGGAGTTACCTGCAGGGTGGCTGGTGGTGGATTCTGTGGGGCTGTGAAGCCATGGGGTTTGAGCTCTGCTCTGAGGGGACACTGAGCCCCCTGCTCTCAGGTGTCCCCAGTGTTTGTAACAATTGTCCTTGCCAGAAAACCCTTTCCTGAGGGTTTATTCAGAGGTCAAGATTGGGAATGGGGGATCTTCCATCTGCAGAACTGTCCTGAAAAATAAAACATTCCTGGAAGAGTGCAAGGCCAGGCTGGCCAGGGCTCGGAGCAGCCTGGGGCAGTGGAAGGTGTCCCTGCCCATGGCTGGGGGTTGGAGTCCTTAAAGGATCTTTAATGTCCTTTCCAACCCAAACCATTCTGGGGTTCAGTGGTGATGGTGATCACCATGATCACCCCACTGTCCAGGGCCAGCTCCTCTTCAGGGTTTTGTGATGCTTGTCTGCAAACTGACAGCCCAAATGAGAGATTTCTGTTTGAAAACAAGGGTTGCTGCATCATTACACATTCCCAGCTGGATCACTGGCAGTGAATGATCAAAAGGAAAAGAATTGCTGGTTTGGAGTGGAAAACACAATGTCTGGAAAATATTCCTGTGATATAGAAACGTCCCTTGGATCAGCTGCAATGTCACCAGCTGCCCCAGCAGCTCTACTAAAAGGGCTCTAATCCGTACCCAGGTTTTAATTGCTACAATATTTTTGCAATCTCTGTAAAATCAAGGAAGTTCTGGCACTGGTGGGAATTAATTAATGACTTGAGTGTCCTTAACTTCCAATAAACTCTGCCTAGGCTGCACCTCCTTTTGCCTTCAATATCTGAGTGGTGAAACCCGAGTCAGGCCAGGACTGGCTGCTGAGTGCTGGGAGAAGCTTTTCCTCAGGCAGGAAGGGAGAGCCACTCTCTGCTGGCCCCACCTGGGCTGGGGTTACCATAAATCTGCTGCCACACCTCACAGCAGTCCATCCAAACTCCTGCCAGGCCACTCTGCTGCTCACCACCCCCCGTGCTGGGGATGTCACCTGGCCTCTGCCCCTGCCCTCCAGCTGAGAGGAAACTTCCCATGGGATCTGGAAGATGCCAGAGCAAAGAGCCCTGAGCCCAGAGCCAGCACAGCTCCCATCAGTGCTGCTGGTTGGCCCTGTGATGTTCGCATGCCACCTTAGCAATTCTGGAAGCAGACTAGGAAAACTCCAGATTTTCTGCCTGTCTGGTGTATCCTCGCTTCCCTTGTGGGAAATTCAGGAGCTGGAAGCTCTCAGAGAATTGAACTGAAGCAAAAAACTTCTGTAAACACAGCTTAGGCAGTTCACGTGTTCAAACTCAAATGCTGCTTCAATACTTCTGCTCGAAAGTTATTATTCTTATCAAGACAGGCACATCTTGGAGTGTCAGAAAGCTCCTGGGTGTTTTGAGATAGAATTCTCCTGAGGTAGAATCTCCTCGCTGCTATTCCAATGTCCTCTGCACAAAGGAAAGAGTTGCCCATCACACAGTCTGGTTGAAATGTCAAAATTAAGCGATTTTTAACATCCTGAGAATAAAACCACATATTTTGCTTCCTGGTTGTTGTTCTTTTATGAGGCACTTTGAATCCAAAAAGCTGCACGAGTCTTTCCTTGATGAAAAGGAAAGCCACTTGTATCTCCAAAACATTTCAAGTGGAAATTGTTGATACACTCTCACTTTAGCCAGAAATATAAAAGCACTTCAGGAGGATTAAACAATAAATGTCTGTCATTCTCCTCCACGGTCACTCCTCTGTTTCCCTGGTGATGTTGTGCATTTAAATGTGACCAAAACATCCAATTTTCCTACGATCAGAGTTTATCCTGGTCTTTCTCATTTCCCTCTCTCCCCATCTGAGGATCTTCATTCTCTCTGCAGCTCAGAGAAATCCACACATCAAAGCATCCACGTGGGAAAGGGACAGGGAAGAATTCAACAGCAGCAAAAAAATAAAAAAGCCTCTTCCTCTCTTTTCCCAGATCCAAGCCAGCCCAAAAGAAGGAGCCCAGTGCTGTGGTTGGCACGGCCGTGGTCCCCTGTTGGAGCAGGACAAGGACACCTGTGCTGGGCTGAGCACGGCACAATGCTCGGAAATCAGGGAGAGTTCATCTCCAGGCAGGGATGGCTGCAAGGAGACAACACAGAATACACAGAGCCTCAGCAATGGCACGGCTCAGAAATGGGAACAGGATATGTTTTTCCCATGGTTTGGGAACAATGTGAATGCTTTCTCACACACTGTTGGTGAAGCACTTTGGCACACCTGTGCACTTGGACAGCTCTGTTATACTCCAAGGTCTCCTGCTCAGCTGCTAAGGGCTCTTTTCCTCTCTAAGAACATGGATTGATTATGTGGAAACATGATTTGGTTTTGTATTTGTGCTGGATCGTGGATCAGGAGGAAGCTGCAGCATGTTCTGGCTCCTGAGCAGAGGTTTCTGCTCCACAGCTCAGAGTGAGAGAGGAGCAGGGGCAGCCCGCAGATGTTTACAAAGCTCCCTCTTTATTTGGACCATCCTGAATAAGGAAAAATTGTTTACATGCTCCAGAGGATGTTTTGCCACTGTCACTTCCTACAGAAACGTCCTCGAGTTTGGAGTGCTGGCAGAGACAAATCACTCCTTGTGCCTTTGGCTGGAGTCCCCCAGGAGAGAGGACAGATCCCGCTCCTCCCTGGGCCCATCAGGCCTGTAAGCAGCTCTGCCAGGCCCAAACAAATCACAGTTGCTCCAGGGCACCTGCATCTTGTTATTGCAGATGATTTGGGGTGGGATGCACAGCAACAGGAGGTCTCAGATCCCTGGGCAAGGGGGCTGAGCTTTGTCCCCAGATCTCCCCACCCCGCTCCTGGTGGGAACCTCACAACCACTGAGTGCCACTGGCTTCTGAAATACCCACTGCAATGAACTTAGAGCTACGTTTTATATTTAAGGATCAGTTTGGCATGGTCAGGGGGTGGGGACAGCACAGAGCTGCTGCTCTGAGAAGTGGATCCTGTGTCACCTCCCCCTTTTGAGAGTTAGAAGAGGGTCCAGCTGTTTTTTCCTTCTCTGCAGATGATTCCTCGCCCCCCTCAGTCCCAGACTCAGCACTGGCAGAAATAAAGATCCCCTCAGAGCGTAAATTTAGAGTCCATCATATTTGAGCACCACCACCAGAGCCAAATTCTCAGATTCCTGAGCTCCTGCAGCTCCAGTTCTGTTGGTGCAGTCGTGTCCTGTAGGTGGGACAGAGCGAGGTGTTTTCCTAAGCTGTAAAACAGGGTGGCTGCAGTCAATCCAAAGGTCACCATTTTCCATCCCCACGCAGAGCCAAACAGGGCACAAAAAGTCAGAGAATTGCAACATTTTCCCCATAAATGTCCTTTAAAAATGTTTTCAGCGATCGTTTGGCACAGGAACACAATTTCCATCAAAAACTGTTGAAGGACAGGATGGTTCCCCTCCTTTCCCTCCACAACCTGCAAAAACCATAAGAAATTTTCCAGCTCAGGAACCAAGCCCCAGCCAATACCTGGCCACGAGTGTGCAGGAGCAGGGAGATGCCGAGGGAGCTGCGTTCCCTGTGGAGCACAGCCCGTGCCATGCTCAGCCTTGGAAGGAGGCAGGAGAAGTCAAATGAAGAAAACACACGAGGCAGCATCACGCACAGGGGCTGCAGCTACCTGGCTTTTATAACATCCACCCGGCTTCCAATTTCATCCGCTTGGCAAACGCTCTCCTGGTGGAAATAATTGAGGCCCGAGAGTCAAAAGCGATGGAGGAAATATCTCAGCTATGAAATGTCAAGTTGCTTTCCAAAAGGGTTCCGATCTCCAGCCACACCGAGAGGGTGTCTGAAAAGACAATCGGGGGTTTGGTCAATTAAATGTCATTTTTTTGGGGTTTTCTTTTTGTTGGGAATGCAGGGTCAGATGAATACCTGGCTTGGAGGGGAGTTTATCTTCCACAACCCTGCAGACCTTGTTTTTCAGTTCTGGGATGTTTTCTCCTCAAGGATTTGTATTTTCTATAAAGTTCCACTCAGATTCTCCTAAGTGAGCAGTTTGGGAGCTTGTTTTCATTTTTGGTTTTCAGCTGCAGGTCCTGAGATGTTTTCTCCTCAAGGATTTGTATTTTCTATGAAGTTCCATTCAGATTATTCTAAGTGAGCAGTTTGGTAGCTTGTTTTCATTTTTTTTTTCAACTGCAGGTCCTGGGATGTTTTCTCCTCAAGGATTTGTATTTTTTTATAAAGTTCCATTCAGATTATTCTAAGTGAGCAGTTTGGGAGCTTGTTTTCATTTTTGTTTAGCATCAGAGAGGTGGAACCTTCAACACTTCCAAACTGCAGCCAAGGAGGTAAATATTCATTCTCCAATTAACTCCTACTAAAACTACATTTCAACCTGAGAGTGCAGAACCTGCTGCACAGGGGGATTAATTTTAGATAAATATCAGCCACATCTACTGCCCAGCAAACCCTTAAATAAATAAAGTGGTTCGGAGTGGAAAAGTCATTCCTGAACATGAACCAGGAGGCATCATCCATGTCTTACAACTGAATATCAAAGGTACCAACCCCTTACTCTTCCATTTGACAACTTGGTCCTCATCCCTGAAGAGGCAGGAATTCTGTAATGACTCTTTCACGGTTCTTTGGAGCCTCTCAAACTTCATAAAAAAGGAGAAAGAAGGATGAACATATTCTTGAATATACCAAGGAAAAAGAGCTTTATTTTCCCGGGGGAATTGAACTATATTAGTTTACATCCTGTGGTATGAATAAATAAACAATCCCTAACCAATTTCAGGCTTGCTGCTGTTTTGGCTGGCAGAACCTTTGCTTGGAAAGGCTCAGCCAAGGCTGCTCTGACCAGCTCCCATTTTCTCCTTCCCTTCACTTCCGTGCCCCTGAGCCTCCCCACTTCCACTCTCCCCCCTTGCTGATCACTTTCATGTTTTCTGGTTTCCTCTGTTGCCTTTTTTTGGGAGACAAGATCCTTTCCACATCCATATTTTTATTATTCTCAGTTGCCAAATTGTCTCTTGTTGCATTCTACCAATGGAGGTGGCATCCATAAAATTGGTATTTATTGATTGGGGATTAATAGCACAGGGAGGTGGGATAAATAACATGTTTAAAATAAGCTGCTGAGTCCTCCAGGATGACTTGGGGTTCAAGTCCTTGCAACCTCGGCTGTCACCGAGCCTTGGTGTCTTCCCTGTGCATCTCCTCTGCTCCGTTACCATTCCCAGCCCTCATCCCAAGATGCTGCTCCACTCTGGGTGACAAAGGACTTCTCTGCACCAGGCCCCTGCAGTTCTTTGTTTCTGGAGCTCTGGAAAGCCAGCAGAAAAGGAGGTACAAAAATAACAGCCCGTAGGGAGATTAAAAGCTCAGGTATAATTAGGGAGCTTTGGGTTGTGTGGGGGTGAATCTCTCCAGGTAAAGCAGGGAAGGACCACAATGGTTCCTCAGCATCCCTGGGCTCATTCCCAGCAGCAGCAGGCTCGGAGGGTGCCTCAGCCAGGGCTGTGCTGCAGAGGAGGAGCTGCACTCTCAGTCATCCCTCTTGTTTGGGGTGTTGGGGCTGAAGATCCCCGGGAGCCTTTGGGAGCAGAATCCTTCCTTTCCCTGGGGTTGGCTCACTCCTGTCTCCTTCCAGCACAGGACACTTGGGGACAGGGTAAGGACTTCTCCAAGCACCCAGGCTGAACCAGCGCCCTGGCAGGTGCTGAGTGCATCAACACTGGATTTCTTCCCTCATACAAATCCAGCAGGGGAGAAAACCATCCCGGAGGCGAAGCCAGCTTGGAAAATGCTGTTTATTCCCTTGAACTCCCAGCAAAAGACACAATAGAACAATGGGCTGGAGGCGATGGAGAGGCAAAGCCCTGAGGTCACCTTCTCCTGTCCCAGCTGGTGCAGCATTGTTCCCTGATGGGAATTTCTGCCCGTGGCTCAGCTCCGTGACCATGTGTTTCCTACCACTGCTGCTCCAGGCTGCTCCCTCCCCCAGCCCTTCCGCCTCTTTGTTACTCCCTCAGAGGCCAGGATTATTAATTAAACCTCACTCAGGCTCTGGGGGAGATCGCCATGAGGAACCCTTATCGTGGAGATAGGGAACTGATGCGAGAAGAATGGGAATGACCTTGGGAGAGCCACAATGGAGAGGCAGGATCCATGCCAGGAGTGCCTGCGGGGCTCAGCGCTGGGCAGGGACCCAGAGCAGGCCTGGGAGGAGGATGTCTGTGGGCACCTTGGAATGCCTGGGCTCAGGGGATGTGCCAAGAGGCAGCAGGTTCCTGGGATGGCATTCTGTCTCCCCTCTTGGAGCTCCACAAGGCTGGATGAGCTTCATCAGAGCTTTTGGGGCACCATCCCCCCGAGGATGTGGGACAGGTCCTTGGGAGATATGGGGTTTCCTGGGACATGGATTGAACCTGGAACATCTGAGCTCCTGTTGGTTGTGTACAATATTAACTGTGTGGGTGGCTAAACCCTCTGTCCTAATAAATCTAAAAGAAACTTCTCTGTTTTCAAATTACCATCAAGAACTGCCCACAGGAGGAAAAAAACCAACCAACAACACAGAGACATGAAATAATCTCTAAAATACTTCCCATGGTTAGCAGGGGGCTTTGGGGACTCATCTCCCCTCCAGTAGCACTTGCAGGCACAGCTGCATGTCCTTCCTGTTCCACTCAGGACTGTGTATCTCCATCAGGATGATTTATTCCAGCAAACAAACCTTTTTGGGGAAGAGTGCAATGGCAGGGAAGTGGAGGCACAGGCAGCAAAGGACCTTCTGTGCTGGCTTGGGATCAGGGACAAGGCCAGCACAGGGGGCTCAGGGAGGAACTCGTTATCATTTATTAAATATCTGACACCCTTCCCTTAGGACAGAGATAAATATCCCCACATTTAACACAACCTGATGGATTTTGCAGGATTCAGGGAGCGCTGCTGCTCCAGTTGTCTGAGCTGGCGGCTCCCAGTTTGTGGCCATATGGTTGGCTGTGAATTGGGCTAATAAAAATGGAGTGAACTTCTTTTTTCTTTTCTTTTTTTCTTTTTCTTTTTTCTTTTTTTTGTTCTTCCTGACCCCTACTCAGTGCCATAAATACCTGTGTGTAGCAGAGGGTTTATAAATAGCACAGTAGCATCCACTGACAGCAGACTGGTGTTAAGTCTGACTTAACAGTCGGGATCTGGATCACAGCAATGTGGAGCTGGAACAGGCTGGGAGAGGAATATGTGGCCAATAAAGATTTGGGAAGCTAAAGTCATTCAGAAAGCTCAAAACTGGGGAAAAAAAATAAAAATTATACCAGTCTGCTGTGGGACAAGGCTCTGAAATGGAAACACCTTAAGCCAATATTGCCCCTCTGAGGTAGCCCTGAAATTCCATATAAATTTATGGCGGGGCTGACAGCGAGCTTGAGTAACTCGGTGTGTCTGGACGTCTGGCCCAGTCCAATAATAACATGAAAGGGAATTTTGTGCATATCCTTTGCTGATCCGGAGACTTTGGACTCGGTTTTTGCAGCTTTATTTAAATTTTTTAATTTTTTTTTGTTCGACGGTTGTCTACAAATTGTCAGATTCTCGAATGGATCTGTGATTCCTGAGAGTCCATAAATTTTCTCGACAGTAGCTCCTGGTATGTGAGAGTTCTGCAATTCCAGTGCCAATCAGGAGTTATTCAGCTCCTACGGTAACAATCCCCTTCCCTTACGGGATTGCCTCGGTTTCTGCCTGTCCCAATGCCCAAAACTCCAGCAACCAGAGTTTAAAATGTGATTATTTTTAGTAAAAACCTATCAGAATTGGTGCTTTTTATTTGCTTTCTCGCTTCTGAGTCTGTAGGGCTTCCACATCCCCTCTGCTGGAAACCAGGCTTCGAAATGAAGAACGCTGTAGTTCCCACATAAATCCCACACTCTGGAAGCTGGAAGGGAAAGCTTTTCCCAAGAAGACTGGGTTTTGATGGATTTTTGGTTCCTTTGACAGCTGATACAAGTGTGAGTGCCAGATGAGGCTTCTCCCACTGTTGGGGATTTCCTTCTGTCACTGTTCCCTGGGGATTTTGGATTCTTGCACGACATCCTTCAGCAGAGCCAGTGAGAACATCTCACCTCTTGCTGCTCTTGTGAAAGTGCTTTGAGTGGCTGATGAGGATCTGGTGTCTGCTGTCATCACAGCAGTGGCCATGCACAGATTGCACTGGTTGACTTCAAGAATCAGCTCTTTCCAGGAAAAGGCTTTTGGAGTATTTTGAAGCTGAGTGGACAGATTGATAATCTTTATTTCAGTCATGATGGAGAACAGCAGCATCAGCACAGAGCAGAACACACACGGGCCAGCTGCCCCCTCACTGAGCATTCAGACCTCTCTTTTCTCCTGAGGAATTGAAGGAATTGAAAATTTGTGAAGTCTGGAGGGAAAAAATACCATTTTCCTGATTGTAATTGAGTGGTTATTCCTAGGGTGCCTTGTCAGGGATGTTTGTGGCCAGAGAGGCAGCAAACACCAGGATTTGGGTTTGTCAGGATGAACCCCGGGTTTCACCATCCCTACTCAGGGCAGAACATTGCCAGACAGACCTGAGGCCATCTCACAGGTCACACACCACAAAGAGGTGGAAATGGAAGAGCTTGAGAGAGGCTCTGCTGCTCTTTGGAGGGGATCCCACCATGGATCCGCCCCTTTGGGCCTCAATGGTTTTCAGGATGAGAATCAGTCCTTTCCCCTTCCCTTGCTGCTGTTAGTCCTTCAATCCTCTGTAATTCCCACTGCATGTGCTGAGGTAAGAGCAAATAATTTCAAATATTGGTTCTTCTGCTGAGGTGAAACCTCCCTGGAAGGAGACAGGAAAGGAAGGACACCTTCATGGTGTCCCAAGGCTTGATGCAGCCACACAACCTCTCCAGTTCCTTCATTCCTCCACTTCAAAACACCTCCCCTGACCAGGACCTTTCTTCCTCCCCCAAACTCTTTAATGCTAAACCTTGAGTGTGCTTTTCAACCAAGATATCCAAAATGCCTGGTTTTGATTTCTCTATTATCCCTTTCTCCTTCCCTCTTTCCCCCTACCTTCCCACCTCTTCTCCCTTCCATTTTATTTTTCCATTGACAGGAACAGCTGAAAGGACATCCACAACTTTCACATCCAGCTCCCCAGCCTCAGTTCATTTCCATTTTCCTTCTCTCTACAACGTTAAACTGCTCTGAACTTCCTCAGCAAGTTTTATCTCACAAAATAAATGGTGCTGAGCTTTCCTACAGGCAACCCCGAGCCACACTGGGCACGGCAGGATGTGTTGAACCGCCTTTTTCTTTGCTTCCCAAAGCAAATTCCACTTTCCTCCACACATTAAAGCAGACGGGAAATAATTTGAGCCCTCGGTATAAGTCAAACCTCTCCAGTAAGGTAAATGTTTTTCCTACAAATAATGCCCTGCATGTTTGATCAACTTTGAAACCACAATATCTATAAGCACCTCAAATGTTAAACAAGGCATGAGCCAGATGTATTTACCAGCCAGGAGACTTAAAAGCCATTCTTGACGTCAAGCTGTGAAGATCAAATATTCCAACTTGGTGGCTGCCAATACGGTTCCCAAGCATTGTCCAGATCCAAACCCCATTGTACTTGTTTTTGTTTTTGGCTTTTCCTCAGACCACTGGTGTTCTTAAATAAATAAGTTTCTAGGTCAGCTTGCTGATGGATGTTAATACAGCCATGATTTAAATCCAGTGGTGATATCAGCTTCTAATAGGGGATAAATCAATGGCTGCGGTCGCTGTGCAAACATCAGGGAATAACCCGGATTTCTGAGCGGCTTTTAGGGCGGGTTGGATTTGTACTGGTGGCTTCTCAGTGCAGGTTACAGAGCAACTGCACAAATTCAGGGCTGGATTCCGAAATTGTGGCTCAGGTTTAGTGGTAGCAGCACCAAAACGCGATGACACTGGTGGAGTAAATGTCCTGAACCACATCAAGCGTCTTGGGCTGTGGCTCCACCCATTGCTATCAATGAGCACATAAAAATCTGGCTCTGACATCTCTGGGACAAATACACCAATTTTCCATATCCTGATAAACATTTATGGCTTCCATGGAACTCCAACTGGGAGTAATTATTGTCCACAGTGTGCACGGATTGCTGCATCAGACCTTGAGATAATCTGAAATGCCATTAGGTTGTTAAAAATGTGATAAACCTCAATTGCATCTACTCAGCTCTGACAGAATTTATGGGTGAGGAGTTTATGGTGAGGGTCATGTGAGGATTTTCTCTTTCCTTCTTTCTTTCCAGCTTTTATTTAGGAACAACCTTGGTCCCACCAGGATGCAGGAAGTCCTGGGAGAACAGGGACACAGGAGGAGTGTTCCTAATGCCCTTGGCATCTTTTGTCACTCAAGGAGCTGATGGGATGTCCCAGGCTGTGTCCCCTCCTGCCCCAGCAAGCAGGACATGCCCAGCAACGGATGCAACTGGAAAATAATCCCATATGGAATAATTACAGCATGTCCTAAATGTTCATTTTTAAACACAGAACAAGGAAAAAGGATGAAAGGATAAAACCTGGCACCCACCGTGCTGTTCAGGAGGAACAGGGAGAGAAAAAAATTACCTGGCTTAGGCATCCTCTGGGTGATCCAGACACCACAGGGCTCTGAAGTGTCTGCCTCTCCCCAAATTTAGCTTCTCAGTCTGATGCTGCTCAGCCTTTACACCCCAGTTCAAGTCTGAGCCGGATGCCCCTGATTTAGTGCTGGCTCTTTGTCCAGGAACACCAAACGTGGGCAAGGTCCAGAGGCACAGACTGCAGCATCCTCTCCTCGAGCCCCTGAAATACAAATTAGCCAGTCTGGTATTCGATCACGGGCTGTTCTTACAGCACTTCTTTATTCTGCACTTTGATTTTCCACGGCTGTTGCCAAGACAGAGGCTCTCCAGGACCCCCTCCCAGCCCATCCCATCTTGTCCAATCCCCTGGTACTTCATCCTCGCTTTTCCCTTTTTATTTTCCAGATCAGACCTTGGCTCCTTCTACCCCTTCTCTTCCCCACTGGCTTTTGTGGCCTGTTTGAGAGCTCGTTTTTGTGTCTGATGAGTGCCCACGAAATCTCTGCTCGCTGGCACCGCCTCGCCCCAGTGTTCCCAGCACTGACTGGGCTGGTGTTTTTTTAATATTAACTTCTTCTGCCTTCCTCCTGGGTGTTGGACTGCAATGAAAAGGGCAATGAATTAATGAAATATCTATTGCAGCTGACTTTAAATGATCCTAAGAAAAAATAAATTCTGAGTCCTACTTAGTCCTGATTAGCTCAATTACCTGCCAGTACAAGCTGCTTCTTTATATTTCCTAATTCTTTGCCCGAGCTATTATTAAATGTCTGAAGGAATCGCCTTCCTCTGCTCTCCTTGAGGAAATAATTCCAGTGCCTAATAGCTCTCCCTGGCAGGAAAACTCTGCTGAAAATCTTCTTTTTGCACCTCCTCCCTTCACCCGGACGACACCGAACAATTCCTGTCTGTCCTTGAGGAATATATGTCTTCACATATTCATAGGTAATTATTATTTTTTCCACTTTCACAAGGATTTGGCCACAAAGTGGTTACACTTCAAAGATCCCAGCCTCAGATACTTTGGGAACAGTGCCTCATTATCTGCAGTTACCGGCAGAGACATCCAGCTTCTCATCCGAGCTCCAAAAGCTGGCAGCAGCCCCAGCCAGAGCAGCACTTTGGGCTCTACCCCCGGCTTCAGGAGAGGTTTGGGATTTTGAAAAGCGACACCCAATCATGGCAACATTCCCTCTCCCTCTTTACTGGGTCCTCAGCCACAATCCAGCCAGCCAGGACATCCTTGCTTGGAAATAAAACGTAAGGAGCTGTTCCTGCTCCAGGAGACTCTGTGCTCTCCCCAAGGGGCTCAGCAGGAGCTGTGCTCAGCCCCTGGGGAGCCAGGTTGGATCCCTGGGTTTAAGGGTTTGCCTGGATTGCCCCCACCAGCAAATCCTGCAGCACACGAGAGGTTTTAATTGCCTCAATTTGTTGTTGCGGTGCAAAAACTGCCTGCAGGGTTTTATGACCTCTCTCAAGCACCACGGATGCGTCCAGCGAATTTTGTCATGGAGAGAAACGCTTGGAAGGATGAAATAGAAGATCAGAGGAAGGTGAAGCCTGAGGGAGAGGCACAGAGAGTCCTGACACCTCCCCGGGGGCTGGGGAAATCCCTGCCTCAAGGAATTGAACAGAGCAATCAGCTCTGCTGCATTATTCCGGTCATTTCAGCGCTAATCGCAGCGGGTGCCCACAGGCAGCAGGGTTCCCACCCAGGAAGGTGGGCAGGAGGCCCGAGAACATTTAGGCAGCAAATTTAGTCCCGGTTTTGGAGGCTTTGAGCGGGGCTGAGCAGGGACGTGCCGGTGCACCCCCTCTGTCAGCGCTGCACAGCTGGATGCAGGGCAGGATGCAGCACCGCTGCCCGAGGCTGCTGCAGGGCTCTTACATGACTCAGTTCTTAAATCAGCATCTTAAAAAACTTTAATCTCAGACAGAGACAAATGTGCTTAATTACTGCTTTCATGGGGCTTTTCACACCCCCTTTTTTTTGGGAATTTTGGGGCTGGCGGGCTCCTGTCACCTGTCCAGCTCCTGATGGAGACATCCCCGTTTCACACCCAGGATTACAAAGATTTCCTCGGGCAGCCTGGGCTCTGCTGCCTCAGCCAGAGCTTCGCTGGAGCCCATCGAACACAGAACTCAGTTATTATTTCATAAAGGGCTCTGTAACTAAAGTGATTTACAGCCTTCCTGGGGGCTGAGCATCCCGGCCCGCCAGACTCCAGACTGATGGGAATTTAAAGGGCTTAGTTGAAAACTCCCAGAAAATAAAATAAAACGGCGAATGAGTTGCATGGAAATTATTCCCTGCCACAATGGCATCAGCAGAAATGCCCAGTTTATCTATTTATAGCCTTATCTGTGTCTAAATAGCCATAAATAGCAGTGTAAAACACTGCAGCTCGATGGATGTGTGGGGATGTCTTTTCCAGCCACTGAGATGTTAAATCAATTTTATAACAAGTTGCTTTTCCAGCCACTGAGTGGCTGTAAATGTTAAGTGTTTTTACAGGCGATTTTTCCCCCAGCTGCTAAGCAGCTTTAAATGTTATCAAAAAAAAAAAAAAAAAAAAAAAAAAAAAAAAAAAAAAAAAAAGAAAAAAAAAAGTTGCTTTTCCAGCTGTTCAACCACTCTAAGCATTTTTAATGGATTTTTTTTTTTTTACTTGCTAAAACCTATTTATATTTTACTCACAAAGCAAGTGCAAAATTGTCCTGGCTATGTCTAGGTCTTGTTTTTATTGTATTTTTTTCTTTCTTTCTTTTTTGAAACCTGTGAATAAAAATTCTTTCTCTGTCTGAGGAAACTTTCTTTTTCTTTTTCTTTTTTCTTTTTTCTTTTTTTTTTTTTTTTTTTTTTTTTTTTTTTTTTGAGGAGAGAAGGGGCTTTGCTTTAACGAGTCCAACACGAACATTATGGGTTCATCTCAGCATTTAGATACCTCAAAAGCACCGTCCTTGTGGTACATTCAATGGAAACACTGTTCCTGTGGTATGTTCAATGGAAATACTGTACTTGTCGTATTTTCAATGGAAAAAAATATTATTGTGGCTTTTCCAATTCAGGAAATGCTGGTCGGTCTTTAAACCAGGGGAAAAAGAGGGAGTGGAGGGTGAGAGAGCTAAATTGAGGTGACAGCGAAGTGGAAGAATTATTTTAGTGTAACGAGGTGGGGAGAGATATACGAAGAGTTTCGGGCAGGAAAATGGAAAATTCTTGCGGCCCTTGAGGATTCATAACAGTGGGAGAAGGAAAAAGGTCTGGAGTAGTGCTAAGAGAGAGGTGTAGGGCAAAGCTGGGAAGGGAGAATGGCTGGGTGGAAAAATGGAACAAAAAGAAAAGGAACTGAATAGAGATGTGTTGGAAAAGGGTATAAAGATGAGAAATCTGTTGTTAAATGTAACAATTAAGAAAAGAGATGAGTAATCCCTTTATTTTCGGTCCCAAAGTCAAGGATCCAAAGTATTCCTGCATGTTCAGAGGAATTAAAGGATTTAACAGCAGTGAAACCCTCCCTGGCCAAACCCATCCTGTGGCTGCATCAGGACTTGTGGAAGAGCACTTGGAGCACTTTGGATGTTTTATCCAAGGCTTGGGATCAGCCAGGGAAAGGTGGGGATGAGGTGGATCTTCCCACTGAGGCTGGAGCCTATAAATGCCATTTCTGCCTCTAAACCCACCAAAATTCTGGAGAAACATTCAGGTTGCAGCAATTAGAAAAAAAATAGCAGGAAGAAAAATACAAATTAATTTTGGTATCTGTCAATTCTTTTGGAAAAAAAAAGAGTAGGATTTGGTTTAGGCAGGAAACAGGCAATAAGATCTTCCCAGTCTGCTACTCTGAACAATCATGATTTTTAGAGATGTTTAGGAGGTGGGTTTAGTTCCCCTGGTTGGATCAGCTCCATGGTTCATGGATTCAGATGCCCTTTGAACCAGCAGAGCAAAAAGCCACCAAATACCCACATAAACACCATGGGTTTGTTTATTAAAATTAAATATTCCATATTTCCGTGTGTGGGGCAGCGACAGTTGATTTTCTTTTCACTTAAACCCACGAGCTTTCCCTCTAGGGTCAAGATCTGAGCAACTTCTCCAGTCCACAGAAATTCAGTTTATAGCAGAATCAAAGCTGTGCTTAAACCAATATTGGCTTCATCCAAATTTGCAATAAAGTCCCTTTGGCCACGTTCTCATCTCTTTGTCTTTGCTTTCGAAGAATTTTGGAGTTATCAGGTTTTACAGGCCAAAAACATCATGAAAAGTGAATTTTGGAGTCACAAAGAGAAGTATTTACAGAAAGGGACACTTTGGGTTCCACCAGGAAATATTTGCACCAGATGTGCTCCCAGATGCCTCCAGCCAGGACTGGAAACATGACCAGGCAGAGTTTAGCAATTCAGATCAAATTTAGAAGGCTCCTAACAACTCCCCAGAGCAGAGAGATCAGAAATTTGGTGTTTCTGGAACAAATTTATCTGGTCTGATAAGATCCAAGGCCCCAGGAAATCAGTGGGAAGATTTCTTGTCTCTTCAGGAGCTTCAGGTCAACACCATCATGAATGGATTTAAAAAAAAAACCAACAGAATTTGCTTTTAGATCATCCATAAAGAGAAGGGAAAAGGTAGCAAGTGGATTAATATCCAAAATATTTTAATCCTCCTGGAGAATCATTACAATTGTAAATCCTGTTGGATCTTCTTTGTGTTTACTACGAGAACTGAGTTAACAGCTTGCATCACCTCATAGTTCTCCCCACTGACCATAATTTTATCAGCCTGTTGCTGAACCCACTCATATTTAAAAGTGGAATTCCCTGCTGAGCGTTGGATTATCTGATGTGAGGCACTTGGAATCATTTTGGAGTGACACAGCAAATCCACAGTGGCTGCTCGCTCTCCCTCCTGGGAATCTGGACAGGTCCTTTGAGGACAGGTGGAAGATTTTGGGGTAAAACACCTTTGTGTTTGGGCTCAGCTGTGTCAAACTGGATTTTAATCCTTCTTGATGATCTGAAAAGCTCCTCGTGCTCTCTCCCAGGCTACCCCATGGAGGATCTCCGAACCCCAAAGTGCAGATTGTCCTCTGGGCAGCAAAGCAGCTCAAATTTATGTATTTATTTTCCTTTTTCCTGGTTTAGATTTGCTGTTCCTTGCTGGGATGGGAGGCCCTGACACCTCCTGCTCTCTTGGACAGCGCAGGTTTCTCTCCTGCAGGTTCTAGAGCTGAGCCCAGCCCAGTGGTGAATCCATCTTTAGCCACACAAATCCCATGGATTTGTGGCCCATGAAATCAAAGGATGTGTTGGATACATCGATTTTGGCCTCTTCACTTCACCCCTTTCGCTGGGACAAGATTGTTCCAGGTTTATTTTTAGTGTTTTGTCCAATCTAATGGCAAACTGCTCCAAGAGTGGAGCTTCTCCCACATCCTTTGGAAGAATTTTCCACAGCCTAATAAGATTTCAGCACTTGGAAGTTTATCCAGCCTAAACTTTCCTCTACTTAGCGTTATGCTTTGAGCTCTTATACCCTTTTCACCATCCTAAACAATTCCTCTTCTCCTCCGTGTTTACAATCCACAAGATTTCCCTCTGCCTTCCAAGGAGAAGTTTCCAATCAGTATTTGTGAAATGGAAAAATAAATGACAAACAGAAGGTTCAGCAGAGGAGAACCTCCTGCTCTGCAGCACTCGGGTTTTGTGCAGCCACTGGGTGTCCTTCAGAGCAGACCCCATTTCCCTCGTTTTCTGCATCCCAAAGGTGTGAGGCACATCTTCATTCCAAACAAACTTTGGGAGCTGCAAGCCTTTGACTTCCAGACATGCACTGCTGAAAAAATAAGGAAAAATAAGAATTTTAAGCCAAACAAACCCATGAATTCTTTCATTTTTGAACTCTTTTGCTGTTGTTGTTTTTGACTGAGCATGAAGTGGTTGATTTGTGTCAAGGGTTGTTTGTGTGGAGAGCTGGGGCTTGGGCATCATGTCCATAGAAAGAGTTAAACCTCCCAGGATGCAGGAGCTTTGTTGTGTCTGATGAAGGCAGACTTTCATTAGGCCTTTTACCACCAGCTCTTGGAACCCTTCCACTTCATGCAAGTCAAAAAACCACAAATATTCCCCTCCTTATATCAGTACCAGAAGCTGGGAGCATGGAATGCTTCAAAATGCTTTGAACCCCGTAATTGTCTCTTGTAATAATACATTTTTTACATTCGAGCTCGGGAGTTATCAAGGAGAAAGGACATAGCAAGTTGGTTAAAATGAAGAATTAAATTATGGCCATGGAAACAACAAAAAAAAAAGAAAAAAAGAAAGAAAGAAAAAAAAAAAAAAAAACAACCAAGAGGTACTTTCCACAGTTCTCAAAAGAAAGTGATTTGGGAAAGGATGAATCAGAATGTAGCTGTGGATGTTCCATGGACAGAGGGATGGACAGAGGGAAGCTCAGGGTGGGATGGACCTGAGGGAAAGCTCTGCCTCATCCCCTGCTGCTGCAACACCTCCTGAGGACAGCAAATGGGTGTTTGAAATGTTGGGTTATTGAGGGTTTCTATTCTCCATCAGGGAGCTTGGGACTGTGATCCCCATCATGGAGCTCTTCTGCTCCTCATCCCAGCACCACCAGCACTGCAGCAAATCCTCAGCCACATCCCCTGCTGGCCTGGCCCTCCCAGCCCTGCCTGACCTCAAGCTCTCTTCCACTAAAATCACTTTGTGCCTCAATTTCCCTTTTTTCCTCTTCCACTAAAATCCTTTGTGCCTTGATTTTCCCTTTTTTTCCTCTTCCACTAAAATCCTTTGTGCCTTGATTTTCCCTTTTTTTTCCTCTTCCACCAAAATCCTTTGTGCCTTGATATCCTCCCCCTGGCATTTTTTCCCCCCCTGTAGGATTCTTAGATCTACATTTGTATCCAAAAGCACTTTTACAGGAAAATATCCGATTTCATTCCCTCTGGAGATTTTAGGTGTGATCCCTGTGTTCTGAATAACTCCTTAGCACTTGGATTTTTTTTCTTCTGGGCCATCTTCCTCCTCTGGATTCTACCTGAGATGTGGCATCATTTAATCACAAAGATCTTCCCAAACCACACTGCAGAATTCCTCTGGAGGGATATTCAGATATTTCTACAAAGGGTCCTCAGGGAAGATTTTGACCATGGGAATCCTAAATCCCAAAATATGCTGCCCTCCTGAGAAAGTCCATGATGAAGAAGCCAGAGAGAAAAAAAACAAACCAAAACAGTGGTGCAAGGAGGTAAAAAAACCCCAAACCCCAACAAAAACCCATCTTTCAGAAGCTGGTTCAAGTCATTGTTAGTACCCTGTCATTTGTTTGTATCCCAAAACCACAAAAGACATCAGAAAATGAAAAACAAAACCAAAAATGAAACCTAGCAATGTTATAAAAGAGTTTACAGCACAATAATTTTGTACTAAATTAAAGGAGTATTTACATCTGGGAAAATGTAGATGGAAATAGAGTTGGTGTTTTTTTTTTTCTTTTCTTTCTTTTTTTTTTTTTTTTTTTCTAGATTGGTTGGATGATGATTTCTGGGTTCAGACATCAGTGTTCAAAATAAAAGGAGAAGCTCTGACCCCTTTGGCTGTGAAATGAGCAGGGGGTGCAATTCAACAGAGCTTTATCCCTTTGCTGCTGCACAAATACCCCCAGTTCTGACTTCTTTGCAGATCCAGAGCAGGAAAACTCAGGATTTTCTTGGATTTTGTGGCCATGTGATTCCAAATTATCTTTTGAGGGGGAATTGGGGTCTGACCCCAAAAAACAGTTCTGTGTCACAATTCTGCTCAATTCAGGCCACAATTTCCCAGCAAAGCAATGAGGGAGAGCAAGAAGGAGCTGAGGAGAAACAAGGAAGGAAAATAAAGATATATCATGATAAGGAGGGTCTTGTCAACAGTATAAATGTTTATTTATAATTTTAGGAATTTTATTAAAGAACATGGAAATTATTCCTGGTTCAAGGTCTTGAAAATTCACTTCAAACTGGATATTGGGAAGGAATTGTTCCCTGTGAGGGTGGGAGGCCCTGGCACAGCGTGCCCAGAGCAGCTGTGGCTGCCCCTGGATCCCTGGCAGTGCCCAAGGCCAGGCTGGACAGGGCTTGGAGCAGCCTGGGACAGTGGAAGGTGTCCCTGCCTGTGGAACTGGATGATCTTTAAGGTCCCTTCCAGCCCAAATCATTCTGGGATTCTGTGACTAAAACTTGGTGAGAACTTTGCTCCGTTTTCCACCCTCAGTATCCCCTTGGGAAAAGCATCCCTTGTTTGCTGAAGGGAAAATCCCAGCAGAGCTTTCCTGCTGTCCTTTGGGGTGTGCCCAGGCACCCCAGCCCTGGTCTGGGCAGGCCGAGGCCAGCAGCTCCTCCTGCCACAGAGGGTCAGAGAGGACAAACCCCTTTGATGGCGACACCTTGGGAATGCTGGGCTGGAGCAGAGGCTGCCCAGAGCAGAGAATAAAGCAGAGATTGATTGAAAGGCCTTCAGGGCACACCTGGGGCAGG